>JAJONR010010177.1:0-24703 GCA_029582245.1 Solanum etuberosum
CCCCCCCCCCCCCCCCCCCCCCCCCCCCCCCCCCCCCCCCCCCCCCCCCCCCCCCCCCCCCAAATTGATTTTTTAAGAATAATATTTTTATTTTATTTACTAAATAGATTTTAAAATAATTTTTAACTTAAAATTACACATGTAATCATTTGATTGGTTGTTTGCCACGTCATCAACGAGTGTATTACACTCTCCTTCAGCTTTTTGCTTATTGTAAAAAAAGTGTCAAAATCACATAGCGAGACCCTACATAAGGTGTCTAAATTGAACATTTCTCAGTTGAGGTGTCAAAGTGAAACTTGGTGCCAACTTTAGGGGGCAACCGATGGGTTTGGCCTTCAAAAAAATAAGAATTTATGATTATCTAGATTTTTTGTGTGTATTATAGTCCATGATGTTTTCAAAATATGTGTGATTGACTCTGTTTGAGCTCAAATTTTATGAGTTCATTGGTGATGGCACTTTTTTTTTATAGTTTATATCACGAAATTGGAATTCAAGATCACCTACGATTTTCCTATGTATTAGTCCATGATTTTTTCAAAATATGTGTGATCAACTTCTTTTGAGCTTAAGTTTTGTGCGTCCATTAGTGGCTACCAATTAAATGATACTCATTATTTTTGCTTTTTTGGAGTTTTGTGTCGAATAAGAATTAAGGATTATCTCGACTTTTTTTTATGTATATTAGTCCATGAATTTTTTGGCTTGTGTGACCTACTCGGTCTGAGATTAAATTTTTTGGGTCTATTAGGTGACAACTAATTAAATAATACTTAATGTATTTGAAATACATACGTCACTTTTTTTTTAGTAGGTATCACAAAATAAAAATTTAGGATAATTTAAAATTTTCATATGTATTAGTCCATGATTTGTCTATAATATATGTGATCAATTTCAGTTGAGCTCAATTTTGTGGGATCATTGAAATATGAGTTCAGGATTATTTCAATTTTTTTATGTGTATTAGTCCATGATTTTTCGAAATATGCACAACCAATTTCATTTGAGGTCAAATTTTATAGGCCCATTGACGACGACCTATTAAATGATACCTATTATTTTTGAAAGGTGTATATTATTATTTTTGGAGTTTATGTTTCCGAAGTAAAAAATTATGATTATCTCAATTTTTTGTGTATATTAGTCTATGAATTTTTTGAAATATGTGTAATCGCCATCATTTGAGCTAAAATTTTATGGGTCCTTTGGTGACGACCTATTAAATGATATTCATTGTTTTCAAAAGACGTACGTCGATATTTTGGAGTTTATGTATAACGAAATAGAAATTCAAAACTATCTAATTTTTTGTGTGTGTATTAGACCCATGAATTTTCTTGAATATGTGACGACTCCGTTTGAGCTAAATTTTATGGGCTTCTACCTTTTAAATGATACTCATTGTTTTTGAAAGATGGATGTTTCTTTTTTGGTATTTATCTATCACAAAATAGGAACCCACGATTATCTCAATTTTCATGTGTATTGAATTGGTTTGAACTCAAATTTTGTGATTTCATTGAGAATGACCTATTAAATGATTCTCATTATTTTCGAAAGGCGAAAGGCGAAAGTCACTTTTTTGAAGTTAATGTGTTACGAGATAGGAGTTTCAAATTATCTCAATTTTTCATGTGTATTAGTCCATGAACTTTTCGAATTATATGTAAGTGGCTCCATTTGAGCTCAAATTTGTGGGTCCATTGATAAAGACATATTAAATGATGCATATTAATTACGAAAGGTGTACATCACTTTTTGTGGAGTTTATATGTCATGAAATATGAATTCACGATTATTTCAGTTTTTTGTGTGTTAGTTCATAAACTTTTTGGAATATGTATGACCTATCTTGTTTGTACTCAAATTTTGTGTGTCCAGTGATGACAACCCATTAAATAATACTCATTATTTTTGAATGGTGTAAGTCGATATTTTAGGAGTTTGTGTCACGAAATAGAAAGTCACGATAATTTAATTCGTGTGTATAAATTCATGAATTCTCAGTAATACGTACGATCGGGCTCCGTTTAAGCTCAAATTTTATGAGTTCATTAATGACAACCTATTAAAATTATACACATTATTTTTTAAAGACGTGTGTCACTGTTTGTGGAGTTTATGTTTCACGAAATAGAAATTTAGGATTATCTCAATCTTTTATGAATTTCCGAAATATGTATGAATGACTTCAGTTGAGCTCAAATTGGGTCTATTGGTGACAACCTATTAAATGATACACATTATTTTTGAAAGGCACGATGTTACCTTTTTAAAATTTATGAGTTGCAAAGTAGGAGTTCAGGATTATCTTAATTTTTTATGTGTATTAGTACATGAATTTTTCATAAATTATGTGTGATCGGCTCCACTAAAGCTCAATTTTTTTAGGTCCATTGTTAATGACCTATTAAATGATACACACATTATTTTTGAAAGGTATATACCACTTTTTTGAAGTTTGTGAGTCACGATGCATGAATTCACAATTATCACAGTTTTCATGTGTATAACTCCATGAATTTTCAAAATATGTGTGACCGACTTCGTTTAAGCTCAAATTTTGTGGGTCCATTGGTAACGATATATTAAATGATACTTATTGTATTCGAAAGACATATAGTTTTTTAAGAATTTATGTTTCAAGATTAGAAATTCGGGATTATCTAGGTTTTTTGTGTGCATTGATTATTCCATGAATTTTCCAAAATATGTGTGACTGACTCTGCTTGAACTTAAATTTTATGGATCCATCGGCGACAACTTATTAAATGATACTCATTATTTTCAAAAGGCAAACGTCACTTATTTAGGAGTTTATATGTCATGAAATAGAAATTCTGGATTATCTCAATTTTTGTGTATATTAGTCAATTAATTTTCTGAAATATGTGTCATCGAGTCCATTTGAGCTCAAATTTTGTTGATCCATTTGTGACGACCTATTAAGTAATTCATTGATTTTGAAAGGCTTAAATCACTTTCTTTTGGAGTATATATGTTACGAAATAGGAAGTCAAGATTGTCAAGGTTTTCCGTGTATATTAACCCCATAAATTTTCATAACATATGTGACCGACTTCGTTTGAGGTCAAATTTTGTGTGTTCATTGACGAAGACCTATTAAATGATACACACATTATTTTTGAAAGGTGTATACCACTTATTTGAAGTTTATGAGTCATGATGCATGAATTCACAATTATCACAGTTTTTGTGTGTAGAAGTCCATGAATTTTCAAAATATGTGTGACCGACTTCATTTAAATTTTGTGGGTCCACTGGTAACGATATATTAAATGATACTCATTATTTTCGAAGACAGACATCGTTTTTTAAGAATTTATGTTTCAAGATTAGAAATTCGAGATTATCTAGGTTTTTTGTGTGCATTAATTAGTCCATGAATTTTCCAGAATATGTGTGACTGACTCCGCTTGAACTTAAATTTTATGGATCCATTGACGACAACTTATTAAATGATACTCATTGTTTTCAAAAGGCAAACATCGCTTATTTTGGAGTTTATGCGTCACGAAATAGAAATTCTTGATTATCTCAAATTTTGTTGATCCATTTGTAACAACCTATTAAGTAATTCATTGATTTTGAAAGGCTTACATCACCTTTTGGAGTTTATGTGTTACAAAATAGGAATTCGGGATTACCAAGATTTTTCATGTATATAAAACCCATGAATTTTCATAATACATGTGACCGACTTCGTTTGAGGTCAAATTTTGTGTGTCCATTGACGATGACCTATTAAATCAGACACATTGTTTTCAAATAGCGGACCTCTATTTTTGGAGTTTTTGTGCCACGAAATAGCAATTTAGGATTATCTCAAGTTTTCAGGTGTATTAGTCCATGAATTTTCAGGAATATATCTGACAGACTTTGTGTGAGCTCAATCCATCACAAACATTTTGGCAAGCAATACCTATTGGTTATTCATAACTGACATCTCTTATTTTACCATTTTAGGGTCCAGAAATGTGTATTGATGATTATCGAAGCTTTCAGTGTGTATTAGCCCATGAATATTTTGAAAAACGATCGACTGGCATGAGCGATACGCAGAATACTGAAACTAGATTTGGTCCATCACAAATAACATTGAAAACTTAGCCTCATAAAACTTCTATTGCTAAATTGACAAAAAACATAAAAATGTGAACAAAATGAGCAGTTGAAGTAGAACTATAAAGGGATCTGTACACCTAGTAAAATCACTTCAAGCTGCTCCAAGAATGCCCTCAACAAATTGATTGAGGCTCAAGACATGCAACTGAGACAAAAAAAGCAAGGAGGATCACTAGAGTTCTCTTCAGGGGTAATGCCCTCCAAGCATACGGCGTGAAAAGCGTGCCCACATGACAAAATAGCAACACTTGGGAGAACGGAAGGCTCAACATCGTCATTATATTCATCTGCGTATGCATATGCATATGCATATGCATCTGCATATTCATCAGGCATGTCGCACAGATCATTTTCGCATATTGGGCAGGTGACTCCCGATGAATGAAAATTTTCATCCGAACCTGCTATTTACAAATTATTGGTCAACAATTGCACTAAAGCAGAGAACAGAAACTTGCACCTATAAACATGGTGCAATGCATATGCTGGTGACACTGCCGTTTGCCGTTAAATGTTATCCTTAGACGGCACAGCACAAGGATCGTGTCATTGAAATCGTTGTGCTTGTTGTGCACATCCCAGAAACATTAAGCAAATTAACATGCCATATCATCTATAGTATGATGGAGTTTAGGATATCTAACAATGAGCTCATTGGTATCTCTCACTAATTCTTGAAATGACATACCTTCCCAAGCAATATGATGGATGGGCTCTTCATATCCTAAGTATCTCTCACTAATTCTTGAAGGCTCCTCGGTACTTGTGGATGATTTAGACTGCCTGATGGAGGTCGGAAGCCTTGTCTTTCCTGCCAAAGCGCGGGGAGGAACCGGAGGAGGAGCTGAAATCTTCTTGATTTGCTGGACTTGAACTGCATGACCAGTCAGTAGCAATCAATGTTAGAAATCTCATGAAGCAATAGTTGCAACAAAAGTATATGGCTTCTCTAAAATGAGGGAAAGAAGTATTATTCACGCTGATCGTAAAAGGTAATTATATAAACCCTTAGTACATTAAGTATATCTGAGTATGTTGCCTAGCACCAGACATGAACATTGCCTAGCAATCAATGTTAGAAATCTGAAAGGAAAGAAAATTTACTCTTACCTTTTTCCTTTTTGGTCCTAATTTTTCTGGAAGAGCTAATTGTGTGAGAGGAAAATGAACTTCTATTCCTTGTCTCAGCGCGGATCCTCAACTTACGTATACTTTCAGTTTCTTTTCCACTCAAAACTTGTGTGCTTAAAGCATGTGATGAATTCTTCTTAAGAATCCGGGATTCCTTCTTGCTAGATAAAACAGGATATCTCCCAACAGATGACACTGGAGTCAAAAGTGTGCCTTCTAACAGCTTTTCCACAACTTCACTACGGATAGAGCCATCCGTTTTACATTTCCGACCTAAAGGGCTGCCAACCATGTTTGATAGTCAGATGATCTTGAAAGGGCTTCGTTCAACAAAGCAGCTAACGTAAGCTGCAAATCACCTAAGCAACACCAGCCCGCCAAGTAGTGTATGGGAAAGATGAATCCACAACAGACTTATTTCTTGCTACTGCAATAACCACAACAACCGGTCACATCTTGCTGACATGTAAAACCATAATAGCATCTATACAACACATGCATATTATTCATTGCTAGATAAATTCGATTGCTCAAAATTTTCCATAAAAGATAGTAAGTTTTTCCCTCTATTAATACAGTTACCAATCATGAGTAAATCCAAAACTACCACAACTAAACAAAAGGGTCAGCATTACAGCATGTACAAATTTGTATAGGACCTATTTCTATATTAAGTATTTCCAACCAAAAAATTACACGCACTCGTGTGCTAATAGATGCATGACATATGTTTGTAAATAGGTTTTTAGCACTAAACAATAGTTAACATACATTTTCACCTCGCTAAATCACGTAACTATAATAAGTGTATATGATGAGTATTTACCCTTCCTTTTCCTAGTTTATTACATCTAAAACTGACAGATATAACCAAAAGGTTCACTATGAAAACCTATGAGAATTGAACTTAACTATATCCACCAATTAATCCTATTCTCAGTTTATTAAACTTAATCCTTTCCACAAATAACCAACAGGTTGACAAACAAAAAACATTCTCCGTATCTTTATGTTATAATATATGATCCAAATTCACATAAAATTGATTACAACAATGAATAAAACTACATAAGAAATTATAAGTATTTCATCAAAGCCAAGTATCCAAAAAATACCACAAAACATCAAAAGCTCAAATACCCCGAAGATAATAGTAGACGACAACAACAACATGCCTATTCTAATTACACTAGTGGGGTCTGTGGAGGTTAGTCCATACACAGACCTTACTCCTACCTTGGGAGGTAGAGAGGTCGTTACCGATAAACCCTCGACTAAAGAAAAAACATGATAAAGCAGCTTGGGAAAAGAAATACCATAAGTTAGAAGCCTCCACAAAACAAAATACTAAAGATAGCATGACAAAGCATTCTGAAGTCAATACTAGACAAAATTCCCAAAAAAAGAAAACCCCATAAACAGAATAACACCAAAATCAACAGCATAATCAGTTCTAGAGTCAAGTAGAAAAAAAAATTCACAGAACACAATACTTGACAAATTCCCACAAAAAAAGAAGAAGAAAAACCCATAATCAAAGCATGATCATTTAAAAAAATCACTAAACATCACAACACAATAATCAACAAATTACCATAAAAAAGAAACCCCATAACAGAACCATACCAAGATATTCAAAGTAGAATCTTTTTCTTCATAAAGAACCATATGATCACCACAAAAAATCAAAAACTCAAATACCCAGAACTCAAAACTCAACAAACACCCATAAAAACTAAACCCCATAACAGAATTATACCAAAATCAAAAGAAAAATCAGTTCTTGATTATCTAAAAAAATTCAAAAATAGAAAAACAGAATGCACCTTTTTGCAAACTGTTAAAAGGGAGTGAAATAGTAACTACAAGAGACCCTAATATGGGATTAAATATGAAATCTTGAAGAGGCGGTAGATTGAGAAGAACAAAAATAGAAGAGTCCAAATCATTCAAGGAAAGAAACTAAATGTTTATATTTGGGGGAAAACAATGATAAATTTTCCTTTTAAAGGTTTTGGTTGTGGGCTCCACTTTGCCTATTTTTTAGGGGGTATTTACGTAAAAAAAAAAAATTATAAATATTTGATCCTATTAATATTATCAATTAATATAATTCTTTAAAAGTATAAATATATCTAAGATAATATAGTAAAATATGATTTTGTTGTGTTTTGTTTTTTGTTAAAATTTAAATCCTTGTCTTTTACTTCTTTTATTGCATTCAAAAGTTATGGTGTTGTCACGACTGTAAATCTTTTTTAGTGCATGTCGAATGGTTTATCTTGTATTCACGTATAATGTTTTACGTATTTGATTTGTCATTGTAAAGTCATATTTGGATATGGTTTCAAGAAATTTCCTATTTTGGTCATATAGTTTATTTTGTCTTCACCATACGTTGAATGTTTTTAGTAAAGATACAATGAATAATATCTGATTATGAAGAAACAATGAACTTATGTAATAATGAATTTATTTTTACAATGAATTATTTAACAAAATAATATGTTATAATGAATCATACACACACATTGTACATTATGTATAATGAATTTATTTACGGTGATTATGATGTATTCATTGTACTTTATGTATAATAAATTTATTTTTTTAAGTGAATTCTATATATAGGATACATAAATTCATAAAATACAATAATTTTGATGTAATCAAAATTAACTTTCATTGAATCACAAAAGACTCTTTAAATTAATAAATATTAATTTATCAATTAAATAATATTTCATGATCTCACATATATCAATTTAGTGCGGATATAACTGAAATATAACACATGTGGCCGTTAGTTATTTTTGTTGTTCTATGAGATCACGTGTTATTACTAATTATTGATGTGAAATTATATTATAGTAACGTTGTTATTTAGTCAATAATTGTCTAATTACTCGTAAATTTGAAAAATAAAAGGGAAAAGGCATAGATTCCCCTGAATTTATCTCGAAAAATCAGTTATACGTTTAAATTATCACAGTGATATATTACACACCTTTAATACTCAAAAGTGAATTTATTACCAACCTGAGACGTGTAATATCATTTTCACATTATGTGGTGTATTACACTCGCTGCCACATCAACGCTACATCAGCGTCATATCATAAATTATAATTTTTTGTTTTCTTTTCTTTATTAATTAACTTTTTATGTTAACTATATTTTACTCTAATTAATCCCTAATTAATTATTTTAATTCTCTAATAATTATATCTTCTTAATCACTAAATCCCACCCATTTCAATTTTCATTTCATCGAAAAAATCATATCCGACCACCTTCACTATTGATTTTGTTCTTCACCACCACTATATTACCTTCAATTCTTCTTCTTCTCTGTCACCCAACACCAAATATCACAACCACCATTATTAATATCAATTTTTTCTTCATCACCATCTTCAATTACCTCTTTTAATTTTTGTCACCCATCACCACCAAACCCATAAAGTTGCTATCACCACTAAACCCAAAAATTGATCAACAATAAAAATTTATTTAACAAAGTCAAAAAAATGACAAAGATAGAACCATAAAATGAAACTTTTCTAGATAAAATACGATTATAAACTAACAAATCTATGAGAATTAACCTAATTGTGAATAAAAAAAAAATTATGCTTTAAGATTGTGATAAAAAAAATTAAAGAAGTGTGATGAAAATAAAGAATGAAGAAGAAGAGGTGTGGGGGTGGGCTGGAAAAGAGGATTCTAACTCTTTTTTTCACTTTAATTTCAAACTGACGCGCTTATTTTTTTTTATATTTTTTTTTTGTCACGTCAGTTTTAGGGGGTAAGAAAAATCACTTTTGAGTAGTATAAGTGTGTAATAGGTCACTATGATAGTTTAAGCGTGTAACTGACTTTTCGGGACAAGTTCAAAGTGGGAATTGATGCCTTTTCTAAAAATAAAACGATCATAGTTAAAATTCATCGATCCTTAACCAAAGTCTCAAGTTCTTATCTCAAATTAGAAGTAGAATCGACTCGATAGTAGGTACTTTACTCTCGAAATACTACTTCTTGGTGCAAATTCAAATTAATTGAATTCCAAAGCAATATCAAACACCGAGTGGTAAGTCCGGGGAAGAAAATTCAACAAGGCTCTCACAAGGAGTACAATGGAATAGAGAAACTCCTGTCAGGAAGCGCTTCCCCTTTACTAGGCTTTACACGCCAAGTATCTGGACTACGCGGATCAGTAAACTTCGAACACAGAATGCATTAAAAAGCAAAAAAGATCAAGACAATCATGAACAATCATCAAACGTTTGATCAAGAAACTAATAAAAGGAGGATGAATATTCACAGAATTTTACATGTTTATAAGAAGAAAAAAAAAAAGGCATTATATACACAGGAGGAAGAAGTCTGATTGATTTTCATCATCAGCTGTACAATAGGAAATCAAGCAAAGAATCCCTCTAAAGAAAAGAGTACTAGTTAAAAAAACTATATAAATCATTCTGTACAATTTTGATTTCTTCCCTCATTTCTTTCATTTCCATTCATGAGATCAGGAAGGAGGTGGTGAATGAATGGTGGTATCAGGTAACATGGCTACTGTCACGACGAAGTATTCACAGCCAACAGGAAGACCATACGGGTTCGTAGTTGATCCTGAATTCAAGGACAAACGACTGGTTCCTGTGTCAGAAGTCAGTATATCTAAACGATCTCTATCATGGTCAGCTCGAACTGATGTTGAGGGTGTCGACCTCACAGTCTGTCGTTCAATATGCACAACCAGCCCTACAATATAGCTTGGACGATTTGGAAGATGGTCAGTAAACAGAGCAACAGATTCTGCAGAGAGGTAGTAATGAGGGCAGTTTCGATTGATAGCTTCATAGTTTCCAGTGGAGTTGAGAACAAATGCTGCAATCTCATGGACTTCTAAACGCCCAAACGATATCTTCTCTTTGTTTGCCTGATGAGCAATTAGCAAAGTATAAGTAGCACAAACAAAGAAATTTCAAAAAAAAATCTGTCACTTTAGGTCACTCCCAAAACAGCGATGTTACTACGCCCAAAGAGGGAACACTTAACAAAACAATAATCAATCCAAAGGGAGAACATCAACCAGTAAGTTTGAAGAAGACAGGTAATTTATAATTGCCAAAATAAAAAAGAGATCCATAGCATTTCCAAAACACTTGCTTTAACTTAAAAGTAATTCAGGTGTTAATGTAACTGAAGATTTCAAACATAGACAAACCAAAGTGGAAACAAATCGCTTTAGCAAGGGTACATGTATATAAACAGAATACAAGAAGCTATGTCGTTTACCTGCTTCTCGTGTTGATGCTTTTTGTAGAGGGTGTTAACCAAATCTTTCTTTTCTTCCAACTCCTTTGATACCTGCTTATTCGCAGCATCAAATTTGGAACATTTATCAGCCAGCTCTGCTCGATGCCTTGATAATGTACCAACTTTATCAGCAAGTACCCGGATGCATTCCCGAAATTCAGCTGAGCCATCCTCCTCTTTTTCATTTATTGAACTAAAAACAAATCAATTTAACTTCATCAGCCAGTGTTAGTGAAAAGAACGCATAATTTACAATTATAACCATTGATTTTTATTCTAATCCACCAGCAAACCAACAGACTGTTCACTTCACCAATAAATGATTATCATTGTCCTAATACTGTATCTTTTACTAATCCAAGAGATAAATGAACTTGAAGAAAATAACATGTCATAACATTAGCAAGTGTTCCCTAGTTATGTTTAGTTCTCTCTTTTTAGAGGGCAGAAGATGAGAATGTCATAATATCAGTAACGGTTCCCTAGTTACATCTAGTTCCCTCATTTTAGGGGGGGCAGAAATAATTGTTCTATTTATTCACAGCCTCTCTATCTCTAAGAGGTAAGGGGTAAGGTCTACATACACTACCCTACCCAGACCCCACATGTGGGTTTACACTGGGTATGTGTTGCTGTTGTATTCACATTCTAGCTCCACTTGTTCTGTTCTTAGCAAATACAAGCACGTCAGTTCTCTAACTCTCACCGTCATATTAGAGCAAGATTTTTGAAGTTAGTAGCTCTCCAAAAAGGCAAAAAATTGAGTACTCCATATCGTTCTATCTTTTTGTATAACATATGGATAAAATCCATATTTTTAATAGAACATATTCAAGAAACTGTTTGGACGATATTTGGTTACAAAAAACAACAAACCCGGTGTAATCCCACAAGTGGAGTCCGGGAGGGTAGTGTGCACGCAGACCTTACCCCTACCTCGTGGAGGTAAAGAGGTTGTTTCCAATAGACCCTCAGCTCAAATAAAGAGGGTAGTGTGCACACAGCCTCTCTATCTCTAAGAGGTAAGGGGTAAGGTCTACATACACTACCCTACCCAGACCCCACATGTGGGTTTACACTGGGTATGTGTTGCTGTTGTATTCACATTCTAGCTCCACTTGTTCTGTTCTTAGCAAATACAAGCACGTCAGTTCTCTAACTCTCACCATCATATTAGAGCAAGATTTTTGAAATTAGTAGCTCTCCAAAATGGCAAAAAATTGAGTACTCCATATCGTTCTATCTTTTTGTATAACATACGGATAAAATCCATATTTTTAATACAACATATTCAAGAAACTGTTTGGACAATATTTGGTTACAAAAAACAACAAACCCGGTGTAATCCCACAAGTGGAGTCCGGGAGGGTAGTGTGCACGCAGACCTTACCCCTACCTCGTGGAGGTAAAGAGGTTGTTTCCAATAAAAGAAAGCATTTCAAAGCAGTTTTGAAAAAAGAAAGCAAAGAAGTGAAGAAGCCATGACATATACTAAAGAAAGCATTACAATGCATTTGGAAAGAAAGGAACAGTAACATCAGCTAAAGAAACAACAAATAGTAACAAAAATAGAACAATAAACTACATGAATAACACTAGCACTGCTAGTATGAAAAAAGAAGCAGATACGGTGCTCAATATTTGATTGAAGTTGAAAAAATAGTATTTAAAATTGAAGTTGAAAACGAATATTTGGAAGCTGAAATTGCATTGGAACATGAATTTCACTCGGAAATTGAAGAAGCAACGGGGAAATTTTGACAGAGAGTATAAAAAAAGGAAACTAGATTTTTGGTGCTTCATGTGCAAGTGTTGAGGTGAAGATGTTAATCACCTCCTCCTACATTATCCTGCACTCATCTGTGGTGTGAGACTTTCAGATGGTTCAGGATGCAATAGGTAATGTCAGGCACAGTGGAGGAGGCACTCTCCAGTTGAAAATTTAGGAGGAGGAAATGAAGTTGAAGAGCACAAGATGTTACATCACCAGCACTCATTTTGATGGGGTGAAAGGAAAGAAATAGGAGCCTTTGAGGGAATAGAGATGGACTATACTTTTGAGGAACAACCTTCTCATTCCTAGTTTCTTTTTTTGTACATTCATGAGGTTCTATAGTTTTATAGAAGATTGGATGTTGTTCTTAGAAAATTATATTCTGTTATAGATTCATTATTTTTTGGTATATTACTTCTATGGGGGATTCTTCTCATTTCCCCAGACTCCACTGGGGAAATATATTTGTTTGTTTGAGGGATTTTTCTCATTACTAATAAATTATTTACCTTACCAAAGAGATATGTTTGCAACAAAGTACTCCAGCCACTTTGCACCAGCATATTATAAGATAACACAGTTGATAGGATTAATATAATTAGTGTGCTAAACACATACTCCATGAGGGAAAAGATATGAAAAATTTAGCGAGTAAAGTTTTCAATGATTTACTGCATTAGTCCTGGAACTCAATTGATGAATTGGGTTTTTTAACCTTCATCTATGTACTTGTTTATCATTTTTGGTTGGACAAGGAGAGTTGAATCAATTATTCAGATAATGAATTAGCAGAGCACAATTGATTAATTAACTAAAATGGGGTTATTCTATGAACTCTGCACTTGAGCCATGTTCACACCTATTGTTATTTTCCAATGGATCTAGCATCTAAAACATGTATCAACATCAACAATTAGAAGGTATTTACAAATAAGTAAGTTTCTGTCATGCATCACAAATGTCGTGTCAAGTAGGGTGAAGATATTATGGCAAGAGCTTACTTGGATAAAGTTTGAGATAATGCACGCAAGGACTCGGCCAAACTAGCCACACCGCCGGACAAAACACATACTCTCAATCTTTCAAAGAGGCCACGCATTTTGACTGCAGAAGCACGCAATGCGCTATACTCAGAGGCTCTTCTATCAGCTGCACACAGATGTGTTTGAGCTTCCTCTCTTGCTTCATGAAGGCAATTTTCTAAATGAGCACAGTTCATCTGCAAATCAACAATGGAAAAAGATTAAGAAAAAGTCATTAAATAAATTATAGCATATCATGAGATAACAATTGCAGTGATACAGCTGATCATACCAGACAGGCTAATCTTCTATGTATCTATATATATAAGGTTGGGAATGGAAATGGTGATGTGGCGTCTTATATCAGAATCTCTATTTATCTTTTTTCCCTCAAATTTTTGAATTTCTTTCCTTATTTATGTTTAAAAATATGCACAAAATTAAGTACTCTTTACTTATCTCTTTCCTCATTATTACTATATATATATATATATCTTTTCCAAGAATACCTCCTATTGGCTTCTTTTCTTCCAGGTTTTTACCTTCGTAACTTCCACCATTTTCATGCTTATTGTTACTATTATTTATTTCTTTCACATGTTTCATAGAGTTTCAAACTTTCCCAAGTTCTTAAGAGTTTTATGTGCAGACTGTGCACAAGTACATAATGCTTCTCCCGTTCTCAATAATTCTCTTTCTTTCTAGGTTGGCCTTTAAGGCATCTCCTCATTCCTCAAGGGCAATCTAGCTTTTCTTATTTTGTTAGACAGTTATCAGAAGCAAATAAAAAAGGCAACATCCAAACACAGTAAAAAAACGAACACAGTAGTGGCAGAAACTCGCTCTCCAACTATGTTCAATTCTCCACTCCTTCATGGAGAGAGTTTCCAATTTTATGTTAATTCAACCGTTCATAGAGAGGCCCTGCAGTCAACTTACTTCAATAAGCACCAACAAATAAAGCATATGGGTTGGCCTACCACATATTGAGACAAACCCACAAATCATACAGACATCCATTTAGCATCCATGCGTAAATGTTTCCCCCGGAGCACCATTTAGCTAGATAACCTAATTCCTTGGCACTAATTTTGTAAATACATCCGTAAATTATCCATAACCATGAGGTCTCGTTCAAATCCTAACTGGCGCAACATTAAGTGATTTCTTCATATGTGTCCAAGCTTTGGGAGGTAGAAGGGCATCTATTCTTGCACAAGAAGACACGTCAGTTACTTTGATCCTCCTGCCAACTGCTCTTAGAGAAAGTTACAACCCAAAAAACAAATTATATGGAAGACAAGCTATGGAGGCTATAACTCTGTATGAGTCAACATGAAGATTATATTTTCAGGAATATTGTAATTCTCCAGAGATTATGATAATTCCAAGCAGTTACCAGAAATTTAAAAGTTCAGGAAAGTAAAGAAAACCTGAGATTCATCAAGAAGCTTCCCTCTGATCTCCAACTCCCTCACCCGCTTGGCTATCTCCTCTATTAAGGATTTCACCTTGCTTTCGCTTTCATCCAGTAGCTTTGATTTATCAGCCAGGACACCTTGCAACTCCAGGAGAAGATCCTCTCTAGCTTTAGCATCCAAACCTTGTTCAGCAGTTACTTCAGAAGGTATGTCAGTCTGAGCCTGGGATATGCTCACAGCCATGGAACTTGTCGCAAGTGCCATATCTCCACCAACCAATGTGGTATCTTTCTTGTCTTTCGCGGGAAAGTTTTCATGATCTTCATCACGGTGTGGATCTAGCATAGATGAATCCAACTGAGGGTTAATCATACCAGAGGAATCTGTCATATTCTCATCTAAGGCTTCTTGTTCCTTGATTTGTTTAGAGCCAGGTTTTATATTTGATGAACTAGAGGCACAAGAAACCTCATCCATGACTTCAGCAGGCATACAAGGCATGTGAGCGTCTCCAACACCTGACACATCTGATTTGCTGTCATCATTCTTCACAGCTGAAACAGTTAAGTTAGATACACCCTCATCAGCAGAATGTGTGTGCCCTTGCGAGTAATGATCAGACAACCTCTGTTCCAACTCCTGAATCCGTTTTTCATAAGATTCACACTGAATTTGCTTCGCCTTAAGCATAGAATGGAGGTGTTTTTCATACTCTTCTTTATGATGTAGAGCCTCAGAGGTTTTCTGTCTTGCTTCTTTTAATAAACTATCAACTTTACTGTCATCAAGTGATTCATAATCAAATTCAGGACAGGTAGAACACATAAAGGCAATTTTAGAAGCAAGTTCAGCCCTCAATTTTGCATTCTCCACTTCCATTTTGCTAGTTCCAGCAATATCCAGAATCTCTGAGCCCTGAAGTAATTCCTCACAATCAAATTTCTCAGTGAAGTCAGTTATCTCAGCTTCCGCTAACTGAGAACCATCATTAGACATGGAAAGTGGACTCTTTAAGGTCCCATGCTTTTCACTTCTGGAAGAGAGTCCCAATAGATACTCAGGAGCATAGCGATCTATGTCTGAGATATCAACGTCGAGCAATTTAGTGTCAAAAGGAGTTATATTGACATCACAGTGGTTAGGGGTATCATACAGTCCCATGGAAGCCAAAATATCCCGGGGAATGTATGTACTATTTATCCTCAGAAACTCCTCTCTTCTACGAACTTCTGCCTCCCTCCTGGTTGCAAGCCGTTCAGCTAATTGCCCAGCCATTCCCATATATAGCTTCATTGCAGCTTTTCTTCTTACCACTTCGGCAAGGCATGCCCTGTATGCAGGACCAATCCCTCGGACCACTTTTAAGTGCTCGAATAAATCACTTTGACGCCTCAAAGCTTCCTGGAAAACAGCAAATTTGCATCGTATATCTTTGATGGTGTACTGGATATATGCTACCTTTTGCATGTAATTATGAACAAGAATGTTCATTTCATTCTTTTTATCCTTGCAGAACTCAACCAAATTGGAGATTTCACCATCACAAGCCTGCATCTTAGGAAGGTAACTTTTCTCATGGCATTCATACATTGGTCCCAAGGCTGAAACAGCATCATGTGGACGAAGGGAAGATGATAACTGATTGGTCAAACAGTCATCCACAAGCTTTTTGACCATATTCACATCCTTGCTGCATATAATGTTAACAGAATTTCAATCATTAAAAGGCAAACAAACAGCACATTAAAAGCGGATTTTGTAGTCTTTCTTATCCAAGGAAAAAGATATTGACTATATCCAGGTAAAGACACGGATGTACTTAAACCAATTATTTCAATGGCCATCCTACAATCTTTTAGACTTCATGGTTAAAAACGACAAAATCTTTGTAAATATCCTGAACACCTTCTTACATGTTCCAAATTACTGGATATAGACAACCCAGAAAGAATAAGGCATATGAACTACAGATGTATTTTAACAAATTGTATAAGGAGTTGTCATGTATCAACTACCTTCATCTCTGAAAATGTGGACCCTGACCCACTGGAAAAAATTCCTTCGTCAAAACTAATGATCGGACTGATGCATCAGCTTAAAATGAGGAGGATGGTGAAATGTACTTAAAATCTGAGACATCATTTACAGAAAGGTCAAACCTGGAACTCAAACAAGACAAAAGAACAACGAATGAGAGTGCTTAAGAACTTCCAAATCAGATTTCACCCCTTTTCTTCACATGTGACTTCAGTTTCATCTCATTTGAGCTATCAGCATAAGCAATATGACATCCTCAAGTAACTAGCATAGACATATATTACTAATCTAAAGCTGGATGAATCCCCATGCTGCTATTGTAACACTGATGAACACAGGAATGGAAGTCCTTACTAGTTGGAACAGAATGTTATGACAAAATTCCTTCCTCGCCTACAGAGGTAAGTGTATTGAACTAAAAGTAATTAAGTTACTGAGATGCTGTTAACCCAAAAGACTTGCAAGGGTGTCAAAAGGCCAAGGAAGTATCACTTGTTTTAACTATTAGAACAAGTGCCAAAGAAGTATCAATAACATTTTTTATAGAGAGAGTACATCCATTAGCAAAACCGACTTTAAATTCATTACCAGAACTTCCTTTTCTACAAGTATAATTCATCACCATAACCTACATGTACCAAACAGAAAACTGTCCCTGGCAAAGCCTCTAAATCAGTAGATTTGCACAGCACACAGATATATTGGCAGTTACACAACACATGCAAATTATTAAGATTGTGTATCCATGCTGAGGGTAAGCGAGGGACAAGAGGAGGCACAGCAAGAGCAACAAGAGAGGAAGAGGTAGAGAACAAACCTCAAAGCCTGCATTATGCTTTTCTGCTCGCTGACATACTTCTGATGGTCTCTGATAGCTAGTTCAACTTCCCTTATAAGATGTGAAACTTTCGTAGAAAATAAATGCTTGGCATTGTACTCTAGCTCACCAAACTCGAGCTTAAATTCAGACACTTTATTCTCAAACTGCCTGTGGGAACTATTACAATCGTCTGCCAACTTCCGCAGGTTCTCTTCTTTCACAAAATCCAGCAAACACTTGCGGTTAGCAGTCTGCAAAGCAGCATGAAGTTTGCAAGCCCTCAACTTCTCCATATCCCTTCCAAAATTATTCAGCAAGTTAGTATGGCTACGATATTGTTGGGAGTAACACTTCAAAAAGTCATTGTAATTTTGAAGTATCATCCCATAGAAGTGATCCAGGTTGCCCCTAGCAATCCCTAACGCCCTCTCTTGCACTTTCTGTTCTCTTGAAAGCCTCTCACAAATGTCGTTTCTCATTTGGGAACGGCTGTAAATGGCATGACCGCGTTGGAAGTGGAACCTGAATTGTCTCTCATAAGAAGGTAAGGCTTTTAAGGCAGGGTCTGTAGCATCATCCAAAGGGTGGGGGTCATGAGAGGACAATGGTAATGTAGGATCAAGAATATCAATCATCTCAACTTGCTCGGGTAATGGAGGTGGCGCATTGCTTCTCATTCTAGCTTTATTAAATAAGATAACTTCCCGGTCATCTGATGGGAGCTTGTAAGTAGAAAGGGGACAATGCAATTCAAGTTTCACATCTAAGCACAAAAGAAGCTGATCACCAACAGGAATCCCAGAAACAGACTCTAGGAATTGCTGGACAGCATCAACAAGAGTATATTCATCACAATTCAGTTCATATGATTGCCCATTCTCAGCAATAAGAACCAAAAGCTTCCCTACTTGTACCACACCAGATGAAACATTTGAACTCATTTTATCCCTCAAATAACTCAACCAAACAACCAGAAGAAAGTTCCCAAATCACAACTTCAAGACCCAAATCCTCAAGAATTCACCCAGCAAATCTTTCAAACCAGATGTCAAAATGCCATAACCCCAATCTAAACCACTTTACGAATCACAAATTACTTGAAACCGGGTAAACCCAAAAGGGATCTCCTCAACACAATCAAATTCTTATATGCTAAAGAAAAACCCAATCTTTCTCAAATCTACTAAAACCTCCCAAGACCCCAAATTTTTCAAATATCTTCCAACAAACACACAATTTTCAGCAGACCCACAAATGAATTCAGCAACGAAACTCCAAAATCTCAACGACCCACTAACCAATTCTTCATCAACGTCCAGATTTCAAACACCCCATCACCAAAATCACAGAAAAAAACCACCTTTTCAAAAACCCCACCTCAACAAACTCAAAATTCTCAGAAAACCCAGATGAAATCTACGATTCTTCAACCCAAACACAACCGAAAAAAAAAACTGTACAGAATACGAAAAAAAAAAGCAATTTTTAAGAAAATTAAACCACAGAAATCAACAAATAGATTGAGCAAGAACAAGTTTAACACAAAAGCCAAATATTTTTTTCCTTTGAACAATAATAATAATTCTTTAAAGGGGTTATCTGGTTGCTTGGTTCTGTGTTTTCTTGTTCTTCTAGACAACTTCTGGCTCAATAAACCCAAAAAAAAAATTCAAAAAAATCGTTTGTGGGTAATTTTTTTTATCAAAAATTAAGAATCCTTCAATATGAAGGAAGTGTTTAAGCAATGGAAGCAGAGAAGTTGAGTCCTTCAACAAGGTTTATAAAAGAAAGAAAAAAAAGAGTCCTTGTAGAGAAAGAAGAGGTAAATTTCAGCTGTATTTTAATTTATTTTTATTTTAAAAAAAAAAAAAAAGATAATGATTTGTATAGATATGTATGTATAGGTTGTATAAAATACAAGTAATTTTTGTAAAAAAAATAAAAAAATAAAAAATTTAAACATCAATAATTGTGGAGTGTGAATTTACATTTGTACCCTTGGTATTGTGATTTTTTTAAATAATTTTTTGGACTTTGGATATCCATCCATCTATATGGTTTTGTACCATGAAATATTCTTCATTTAATTATCTAAATATTTGTTAATATATTCAGTGTAATTTTACAGATAAATCTGATGAGGTTTATACGTCAGTACGTAGATCTTATTATTATCTTGTAGAGTAGAGAGGTTTGATTTATGAAAAAAAAATTCAAAGCAGTCTGAAAGAAGAAAATATGACAGTGTAGAAGGAACCACAACAACGGGAAACAATACGATTATAGAAGTATAAGAAACACTAGGATAGTGATAGAAATCAAAAAATAAGAAATTACTATGAGAATAATAATAATATTATTGATACGAAAGGAGAAGTAGATGTGATGCTTAGAGTCCAAACGGCCACCAAACATATCTTATGAGAAAGCGTGACAACATTCAATTACCTAATAACTTTTTATCCTAATTTATAACCTTTGTATCTTCATATTTAGGAACATATTCTCTGTAAGTTGAAAATATAACATATCATATCTAACTATCTCTCTTCAATACTTTTTCAATTTATCTGTACTTCTTTTTAAGCTGATCATCATCAACTCTCACACCTTTGCACTATGACATCTTTTCTATACAAGAATTTTTAATTATTATTTTGAAAGAATAATAAATTTTCCAACCATCAACAATTGTGGAAGGTGAATTTCATCTGTACCATGAAATAGTTTTATTTTTTAAAATATTATTCAAAATTGGAATATTTGTCCTTCACATTTATATAAAAATATAAATATAAATAAAAACTCTACATTTTTCTACTCAATGCTTTGGGGGTTTCCAATCGGTCGTATATAGGAAATTAGAGAGTTATTTTTTCCTTTGATTTTATGAATATATTATAAGCATTATAAATTAATATTTTTACTTTAAATTTTTAGGTTAATAAGTATATCTTAAATTTGTCTTAATATTGTATTTAACATATTTTTATATTGGATTCACATATTGTAATAATATTTGATACTAAATGAATCGTTGTTAGCAAGAATTATCCGATCTGTAGATTGATAAACTTTATCTCCAAAATTATCATTCTGATGCTGAGCAAGACTTGCTTTATTACTCCGGCATTCAATAGATAGGAATTATCAGATGTGATTCAAGAGCATGTCTGATCTGATCGTTACTAAATTGGATTTGACCTAACTTCGACTGTCATGTATATCTTTTAATACGTTCGAACACTAAAATTGAATTTGACTTATACGTGTCTTTTATATATTTCTTTTTTTTAGAGTACATTCACTTGATATCAAAAGATTACTAGAAGATTATATTACTACTTTAATCTATATTTAAACATTTATTAAGCTAAATTATGATTTGAATTTTTATTTTCCTATTAAATAATTATGTGACGTTCACACAATACGTTGGAAAAATTAAAATTTATCACTTTTTTATGACTAGGAAAAGAAAAAGAAAAAGAAAAAGAAACAGAAAAAGTTGATGAATTGACTTGTAATGGCTTGGAAATCAAGTTTCATTTAAATTTCATCACTATTTCTTTAAAAAAATCCTAAATTTTCTATAAAAATTTAAAAAATTCAAAATATGTATCGCCAAATTTCTTTATAACAATGTCAACTTTTTATAATGGCATTGATTTAACAGAAAAACTTATTATCCAAGTGAAATCAAAATTTGAAGTTTATAGATTCAAAGATTTTAATTCTTTTAAGTTATTGACTTCTAAATTAATAATTTGTATATATCGAATGAATATTTTAAAACATATACTAAATTAAATTAAAGTTACTAAATTCACTCGAACTCGTAATATATACTTTTAACTCCGGCCTGATTGTATGTTTCAATATATATTTACATATTTTTCCTTTTACGATCTCTTTTTTGACTTTTTTTTGTTTTTTGTTCCTCACATGTAAATACTGTTGATGGCCCATAATGTTTGTATGAAATTTCTTCATAATTTCCAGATAGAATCTACAAAATGACTTAAATGATAAATATATTAGAGTTAAATAACTTGTGCAATATTAGAAATTATATTTTTTTACGAAAATTTTAGTAGTTCAGTTGATTAATTATTTTTATTTTATTAATAAGACGCAAATTTCCCATCCCGCTACTCCTCATAAAAAACGGACTTTTTCGACTAATAAATTCATAGAAAATTCTAATTTTATTTTACAAATTTTATACTCAAAATAAATCGTGGAAGAAAAACTTCCGTGGATTTTGAGATTATTTTTTTTCATGGATATCGCACTAATAGTTAGATATGAGTTCTTGTGAATTTACAGGAAAATGTAATAAAATTTTCATGAAGCTTGAACTTGATTAGTAATCTAATTAAGGTTTCTGTTCATTCCACAATAAGACTTTAGATAACAACAACAATAACATATTTGATATGATCTTATAAATAAGATCTGCAAATAGAAAATATACGTAGAGCTTATCTTATCCTACTAAATAGAAAGATTATTTTTGATAATACCCAGCGCACATGATATCTTTAAAAAAAAGACAACTCATTAACTTGAACTAATCAATGTATTAAAAGAAATATTTTTAAAAATTTATAATATAAGTTTTCATATAGTAACACGTTATCTTCTTGGAATTTCAATACGCCATTTTTATATTATAACGTGCATCCAATTAATTATATATATATATATTAATCAATTAATTAAAACTAAATCAAACTTTTGTTAATTACGTGTTTGAAACCTTATGATTCACTTTATCATCAAGAAGTCAATATTTCTTCAAGATAATGGTGACATATGAGGAATGATTTTATTTTATTTTTTCCATTTTTTCTAGTAAGTTTAATTTGTTTATAAGATTTTTCATAAATATATTTGATAGACTACGTGGAATTACTTTTTATAAGATAAAAACAAGAATACACTTAAAGGAAATATTTATCATAAAAAAATTAATTAAAATCAATGAATAAAATTACCCGATATCTACGATGGTGACAAGTAACATATACCTCGTAAAATTAATCGAAATGTATATATACAAGTTGGCTCATATACCATAATTTACCAAAAGAAATAATATCTACCACAAAAAGTAGTCAAGTTATTTAAAACTCCATTGTATATCTTGGGTTGATGACACCTTTAATCTCTTAATTATTGATAAATTATGATTTCTAGTCTACATGGTATTGGATTTAGGACATTAAACATTTAATTAATCGAACTATGCATTTTTGATCCATTTGTTTGTCAATATTTCACGAATTTAAGAGGCATCTGATATCATTGACACATGAGTGAATGATTATATTGTTTAATGACATTTTCAAGTAAATTATTTTTACTAATTTACATTTTCATTTTATATAACCATTCGATATGTGAAATTTACTAATCTGACACATTCAAATTAGCATTGCATGGGGTTTAAAGAGGTAATCTTTCCTTGTCATGAATTTCTACATTTCCAAAGTTCAAATACAGAATTTTTAATTAACGATATTTCATCCATCTCACCATATTCTTTCATCATTTTTTTACAACTCGTAATAACCCCACCTCCAAAAAGGAATAAAGAGGGATAAAAGAGTTATCAAGAAGAAATAAAGAACCTCTAAAAGTAACTATCATTGAGTAGAGATAAAATAACATGGCTGCTAACTCACATGGGAATATCAAATATGCAGAATTTGATGGAGACATTGTTGCATCCAAAAGTATTAAAAATGAGAAAGGGACACAAACCTCCTTTTACAAATATTTTTAAAAAAAAATATCACTTGATATTCGATAATAAGTTTCAAAACTTTAATTAATCTGAAATCGTCTTACATAAGGTTCACTAAAAAGGAAAAATATTCTTTATCAGTCCATGATTGTGTTTATTCTCAAGAGTAGACTCAAAACCTCTAAGTAAGGATGAAGAAATTCAATACATCCGGCCACGACACAAAATAATTTTATTTTTTTTATCGTGGAATGAATAATTAGATCTCTCCAATCTTAATCAAATTAATTCTAACTTCATGAAAATTTTGTTACGTTTTCCTATAATTTTAAAGAAAAATTCACAAGAACTTATATCTAACTATTATAACAGGGAAATCACGAAAATTTGTCAAGAATCGAAAAAAAATTCCACAGTCCAATTCTAATCGAAAAATTATTTTTAAAAAATCAAATTTTACTAAGGATTTACTCGTGGAAAGTGTCCCTTTTTTTTAATAAGGCGTAAGCGGAATGGGAAACGGAGAAGTCATTGTAAGGTGTGGAAACAAACCCACACCAACAAAATAAAAAAAAAATCAACTGATCTATTAAAATTTCCGTTTAAAAAAATATATAATTTCTAATATTGCATAAGTTAATTTTTTACACTAATATATTTCTCATTTTGTAGATTCTATGTGGGAAATGGTGAAGAAATTTCATACAAACATTATGGACCATCAAGAGTATATACATGTGAGGAAAAAGGAAAATAAAAATAATAATTTTATTTGAAAAGTCACTTCTTATCTCTGTGAGTACACTAATATATTTCTCATTTTGTAGATTCTATGTGGGAAATGGTGAAGAAATTTCATACAAACATTATGGACCATCAAGAGTATATACATGTGAGGAAAAAGGAAAATAAAAATAATAATTTTATTTGAAAAGTCACTTCTTATCTCTGTGAGTACACTAATATATTTCTCATTTTGTAGATTCTATGTGGGAAATGGTGAAGAAATTTCATACAAACATTATGGACCATCAAGAGTATATACATGTGAGGAAAAAGGAAAATAAAAATAATAATTTTATTTGAAAAGTCACTTCTTATCTCTGTGAGTACACTAATATATTTCTCATTTTGTAGATTCTATGTGGGAAATGGTGAAGAAATTTCATACAAACATTATGGACCATCAAGAGTATATACATGTGAGGAAAAAGGAAAATAAAAATAATAATTTTATTTGAAAAGTCACTTCTTATCTCTGTGAGTACA
>JAJONR010010178.1:0-24847 GCA_029582245.1 Solanum etuberosum
GAATCTTACATCAAAACTTAATCGATAAGGAAACTTCAAGAACACTTATCAAGAACTCATCAAGAAATTAAATTGCTCAATATTTATGGATAGATTCACAAAAGAAACTCATGATTGGCGTGTGGGTGAACAAACCCAATACTATGGAAGCTTACATACCTCAATGAACTAGGTTCTTGGCGAAATCTTGAATTTCTTGAACGAACGCTTGAATTTTGAACTTTTTCTTCTCTTGAATCTTCTCTCTAAAACCCTAAACACTTTTGGAGATGAATGAAACTGATTCTAATCAGTTTAGACCCTTAATTGGGTGTAATTTGCGTTTAGAATAAGTGGGGGTAAGGAAAAGACTAAAATACCCCTTTTATTTTTGAGTAACTTTTCTTAAATAGATAACCTGACTTCAAAAGGGCATATCTCCCTCGAAAATTAGCAAACTCGGTGGCGTTGGAAAGAGGACTCGGAGATCTTTCATTTGATATCTTGTGGGTCTCCTAACTAATCATGTACTGAAAGTTATGGTTGTTTGAAGTTGACCCAAAACTTAAAAGAACTAAGGAATGACTTGAATGAATTCTCTTTAATACTTTTTGGAACTCAAGGTGCTATATCTAGTGACCTGACCTTAATGCTTAAGAAATTTTAAATTCTTTGGTAAAATCCTACTCACAAAGAAGAAGGGTTCAAGTCTTAGTTCAATTTTTTTTTGGGGTGTTACAATATCTCCCCCTTGGGATCATTCATCCTCGAATGACAGCTGGACTTGGTATGGAACGGGGTTACTCTTATCATCTCTGCAATACCAACTAGAATTGCCCGTATTACTATTCGGAACCAACTAAGCGCTCTCATTTAGCTATTTCTCATAGTAAAACCTCATCCCGCTCTTCCTCCTTATTTATAATCTTAGATGGAATTATCACACCATCATTATCACGATAAGAACATTAACCTTCTTCTTCTAACATCACTCCACTACTAAAAGAACCTCTGAAAAGCTATCTCTCATACTCTTTTGAGCTCATTACTATCTTATTCTCAACACTTGACTTGATTTCTCATCTTATCATCTTCCCCTTAGGTCTAAAGCTAACACTTGAAAACTATGAATCTATTCCCTCATCTTTAAACTGGTCTACATTCCCTTTAATACTCAGAAAGGCTTATCTCATGCATACTGAACTCTCCATAAGCAGGTACTAAGACTCCTTCTAGGACCTCTTTCTAAGATGCTTTTATTAACCTCTTCTCATTGGCTTATAAGGTCGCTTCATCTAACTCTTTAAGGGAAAAATAATGCTTACTTAAGCCTATTCCACATTGACAGCTCAAATATACTATCTAGGCACACATGGAAAATCATTAACTTAATTGGAACCTCGTCTGATTACATATAATTTCGGGTACAACTCTTAATGCTCTTGTTACTCTTATGACTTAGCCACACTTCACCACCCTTATCTAAAAGTTAGAATCCCAAACTTGTACCACTCACATTCATTGCAGCTAACATCTCAATTTCTCACCTACTCAATGTCAAGTCTACCAGATCAGATCTCAAGACTAACATCATCACCCTCATGTTGCCATTCTTTTGATCACGACACTCATCTTAAATTCAAGCTTAATGTTTATTATTAAACCCGGATATCGATATGAGTGCTCGCTCACTATACTAACTTACAACTACTAGATAAAAATTAAGAAACACTCGCCCACTAAAACCTCATGACAAATCGTCAATCTTTATCTCTCAGTCTTCATACTTACAATTTACTGTCACGCTTCCTTTCACAACTTAAGTAATATTTATCCATTCACTATACATCATTGCCTAATTAGTTCTATAACACTTTGAATATCATGGGCTCTCCCTAAAAAATCATAAGCCTAACTTAGATCTATCACCTCATGAATACTCCTGCTTTTCTATCCAGCACCTACACTTGGTCGTTACCAACTCAATGACATTTTATCACAAACTCATCTCTAGCTACAACACACTCTACCTCCTATGATAGAATCTTCACAACTCATCACTTCTTAGTCTACCCATAAGGGAAAAACTCTTCATTAATAACTTACTAGGTGCATGACTATAGTTACATAGCTTGTCGAAACACCATCTCCCTTACTTAGATTACTAAACCTCTGCATAATTTCCTCTAACTTTGGGCACTGTCACTACTACTGCTCATGATATCGTAGCTCATGATCTATTAACTCATGCTACCTTTTTCGGTTAAAATATTACCCACGCTCTAAACATACCATCCTCTTAAAGGTCTCAGCTGAATAAGGTTTAGGGAAGACTGTACAACTCGCTTTTAGCTCAAACGCACGATTCATATGAACATGAGTGCATTCCTCTGAAACTCAACACTTAACTCACTCATCGGCTTCTCTCAAGCCCCTCTGGAGTCTCATGACTTCCTCAAGACTTTTGCTAAGAGCAACTCATCGATAAAGGACTGACTTTTCTTTTCAACCACCTCTAGTATGACGGGTAGTCGAATGAATCTGAGAAACGCACGAGTATGAATAAATCTTTATGACATAGCTCTATTGCATGATTAAGAGTATGAAAGAAGGGAAATTTTACTTAAATGCATGTAGTCCCTCATTTATAGAAGTGGGGCCCTCACAACCATAAATAAGATCTTACTTGACACGGCTTCATAGACATCCTAGGACACTTGAAATCTGTGCTCTGATAACAAGTTTGTCACGATCCGAGCCTACACCCTGGACGTGGCCGGCACTCGAGAACTATTGCTTGTCCCCAAGCGAACCTTCATCCTGGCTGGCTACAAGCGGAAGACTAACTCAAGCATACATAAGCTTAAAACTGAATTAAATTCATTGAAATCCAATAGTGAACTTTAAGAAAGTCTGAACAATACTCAAAAGAAAGTAAATACAGAAAACTCTTTAACTTTGTCTATCTATGAAGCCTCTACTATTACAGAAAGATATCGGGACCAGACCCACGACATCTCAAAACTACTAACTGTAAGGTAAAGGTAAATTCCTTCGGAATATAAGAAGGCTCACCAAAGCCGACTGGAATATCACATGACCTCAACAAAATGCCTGTTGATGATCCTGAATACTTGTATCTGCATCATGAAATGATGCAGGCCAAATGGCTCAGTACATGGAATGTACGAGCATGTAAGAGGAATTCTAAAACATAAACGTAAGCTTGAACTTGATAAAAGGAAAACATACTTACCTCTTCTCAACTCACTCAACTAAACTCAACTCAAGAATAAGATACTCAACTCAAAGATATGATACTCAATTCAAAGGTACTCAACTCAAGACACTCAACTCAAGATACTCAAGGATAAAGCAACAATAAAAGATGCAATATATGGAAAACTTTTAACACAGTAGATAATAACTCAATTGTATGTAAAAATACAATAATAACTCAATTGTATGAAAATACAATAAAAACTCTTATTTGGGAGATTCTCTAACTGACAACCATCACTATGAGCTATGTGATGATACAGCGTCTCGCCCACGCTGCCAGAACTGTCTTATACCTTGCCGGGGTATAGTACTCCTCAACTAAGTAGATTCACTAAGCTATGCTTAAAAAGCAATAAGGAATAATCTAAAAAGTATGAACCTTTACCCATGTTGGCATACATGGTTTATGGGGGCTGTGAGTTGTCTGAACTCTCCGCCATATCGGTGCTCAATACTACTCCCAATAATATATACTCATGCTCATATGTTTTAAAAACATAATTCTTCCTCTAGTTTGAGATAATTGCTCAAACTACCCTCTTAAAAGAGGTAACTACTCTTAAAATATCTTTTGAACTCATAACTCATTTAGAAATCAAAGTTTACCTTTTATCAATGTAAAAACTGATACCTTTGGGAATACTTAGTCCCCTTATACGTTTACTCAATTCATACTTGAAAACTCTTTCACAAAAATATATCAAAATCATATTTTAATATGATCATTGATGACTCGGGAAGTCATACTACATAAACATTGATGGTATATCTAGATACCATACTGCTTAAACATTGACGCCATACTCGATAGCATACTGCTTAAACATTGACGACATAACTAGATACCATACTACTTAAACATTAATGTCATACTCGATTGTCATACTAATCATGTTTTAGAAACTCTTTCTCAAAACTCATCTTAACTTTCTCAAAAACTCAGTTTAAAACTCAAGTGTTGGTTTTAAAAAGATTCTCAAAATTTATAACTCAATATAGGGTTCATACTGAAATATAGACATGAACAAATCAACTCAAAGATCTCAATAACAATATAGAAACTCAATAATTATGAATAGAATTTTTAAAAGAAACATGAACTCAAGAACTCAAAATCAACATATCTCAAGAATACTCAAATCTAGGGAAGAATCCTAGATTACTTTTTTATTGATTTGAAAGTAGATGTAGGGCGTGAGGAAGAACTAGTCCAATACTATGATAGCCTTACATACCTGGAAGAAAAGGTTCTTGAAGAATCTTGAAGAAGAACTTGATTAGAAGCCTTGAAACCCTAGCTTGAAGGTAAACGATCTAGAAAACCTTTCTTAAGATTCTTGAATTAGTTTCTTGAAATCTCTATGGCCAAGAATTATAATTTTCATTACTGATTCATAATAGTATGGAGGAATTTGAGTTGAAAAGAATGAAATTCTTGAAGAAAGACTTACCTTGAAGAAGAATCTTGAAAAAGATTGAAAGAATCTTGAATGAAGTCTTCTACTTTGATCTTTCCTTAGGGGTTTTGCCCTAGGGTTTGAGAGAGAAGAGAATGATAGATTAAAAGATGAAAATCTGATTGTTTTGAGCCTTTTATTTGTCAAGAAATCCGTTTAGGGTTTTCTTGGACGTAAAAAGATAAAAACGACCCTTTTTAATATTTTTCCGTCGGCTAATTCGTAACAGCACTGTATCAGATTACTGAAATGGTCATAACTTTTTACTCAGAAATTGGATTGACGTGAAATTGGTGGCGTTGGAAAGTAGATTCAAATACCTTTAATTTGATAGGTTATGGGCCACATAAATCTTTATATTCTAAGAGATATGGTCATTTGAAGTTGACCTAAGTAGAATCTTACATCAAAACTTAATTGATATGGAAACTTAAAGAACTCATCAAGAAATTAAATTGCTCAATATTTATGGATAGATTCACAAAAGAAACTCATGATTGGCATGTGGGTGAACAAACCAAACACTATGTAAGCTTACATACTTCAAAGAACTAGGTTCTTGGCGAAATCTTGAATTTCTTGAACGAATGCTTGAAACTTTGAACTTTTTCTTCTCTTGAATCTTCTCTCTAAAACCCTAAATTCTTTTGGGGATGAATGAAACTGATTCTAATCATTTTAGACCCTTAATTGGGTGTAATTCGCGTTTAGAATAAGTGGGGGTAAGGAAAAGACTAAAATACCCCTCCTATTTTCGAGTAACTTTTATTTAAATTGACAGCCTGACTTCAAAAGGGCATATCTCCCTCATACAAGCTCGAAAATTAGCAAACTCGGTGGCGTTGGAAAGAGGACTCAGAGATCTTTCATTTGTTATCTTGTGGGTCTCCTAACTCATCATGTACTAAAAGTTATGGTAGTTTGAAGTTGACCCAAAACTTAAAAGAACTAAGGAATGACTTGAATGAATTCTCTTTAATTCTTTTTGGAACTCAAACTGCTATATCTAGTGACCTGACCTTAATGCTTAAGAAATTTTAAATTCCTTGATAAAATTCTACTCACAACGAAGAACGGTTCGAGTCTTAGTTCAAAAAATTTATGGGGTGTTACATTTGTGGACCAATTAGAAAATGCCATTTGACTCTTTTAAAAGAGTCAAAACTTGACCTTAGTTCTGTTAGTTTGAGGGGTAGGTTTGAACCAAAAAATAAACATTAAGGGTATTTTTGGACCCAAAGGTAGAAGGAGGGTATTTATGAACCATTTCTCAAAGCATAGGGGGATATTTCTGGCCCTTTTCCGTTTATTTTTTAACTTAAAGCTATTCTTTTAAACCAATCCAAACCGACTCTTATTCATACCATTGTTTCAAGTCAAAACCACATCCTCACACGAACTTGATGAACTTTATCATCAGAAGTGTGTGCAAGGCGACTAGGACCAATTTTGGCAGACAGTAAGCTATGCTAAAATTGTGCTTAAGCCATCAACACTAGTGTTGCTCGAAATCCACCACAAGTAACGTAACTCACTGATGATTTCAACTTCAACTTACAAATCAAGTCCTCTTTTGTAGAGAAATGGTGCTTTACTTGCACCTATATGAACATTATTATCGAATATCCGATTGTTAAAGAGAAGAATTGTCAAGAATATGGATTGGAATAATGAATGCTTGACTAGATGCAACGGAATTTAACAATACAATACAATACATTTTAAGTAACAATCAAAACAAACATTGTATGTATAGTAACAATACAATACAATACAATACAATGGATAACAATGATCCAAACAGAGTGCTAATGAAATTAGTAACGCGCAATTGCAATTTCACTTATAGTACCTTCCTTTATCTTCTCTTTCATGTCAAAGATATTCAAAGCATAAAGGAATCGACTGACTATACAGATACAAAACTGATGAAAATACAATATAAGATGAACAATCTTTCAGAGTTGAGGAAATCAAAGACCAAAATTTACATTCTGAAGCTACCACCCACAATCACAGGGACAGCCTGTTTTCACCCTTAAATTATTATACCCAACACACAAGTTTCTAAATTTTGTTAAGAATTGCACTATAGCAAAGTGGAACACAAGAAACATCCAATTAATACAATCCCATGAATTAGAGGGTCTTATTGCTGATCTTCATCTGACCTAGACCGCATCAACCGCCTGCACCTTCTTGGATTATTAGACATATCACCACTCATGTCACTCAATATGTTAAGATCAGGTTCACCCTCATCTTCATTATCGTTATCGTCTTGTAGACCAAGTAGGTTTTCACCCCAAGGATATCGACGCCTAGATAGAGGTCCAGTGGACCGACGGTGCCTTGACAAAGCTCTTGATCTGCCACCTCTTACCTCAGATATTGGATCCATTGAGCCAATCATCTGAAACAAGAAGAAGGTACTCCACCATCTTCCCTTTCACCAGATAGCCTGTCTCCATTCTCAATCACATAATCTCCAAACACAACTGCACCAGGCATGGCAGAGCGAACAGCACTGACAATGTCATTGTACTCTCTTTGATTCTCAAGCCGTCTCCAAGCTCTCTGTCTTGAAGGGTCAATATCAGCAGGGCGTGCTGTTGGGTGATCTCTCCTAGCATGGCGGCGCATTTCTCTGTAGTTACCAAGGAATGAACATGATTCACGAGAGCAGCTTCTATGCTTCAAATTTAGATGCTTTCTGGCTTCTTCCACTACCTTCCAGCCTAATACGTCTCCACGGCACATAGGACACTTCAATTTCAATATTGAGTCAGATGAGTCGTCCGCATTTGCTGTTTCATGACTACTTCCCCATACAGTAACAGCATCTGAAGTTTGTAGAGCACTTTCCTGCATCTCCATGCGATTATCTCTGTTACTATTTCCATTTTCTTGTGATCCTCCAGAAAATGCACCAGTTGCTACAACTTCAATGGCAGGTATATCGTGATATCCGTGAACAACTGTACGATCACTTAAATTTCTCAGCTTCAAGTTTTCAGCGGGTGTCTCAACAGCAATATCCAGGTTCCGTGTGTCATAATGGAAGGATTGTCCCTATTTTCGGCTTTGAGTTTTTTGAAACGATCCAGACAATTTGAATGCCTATAACTTGTATCACAAATGTATGACCGGCATCCCTTATCATGAGAGCTACAAAGGAGAAGAACAGCATCGTGTGGATGATTCATGCATATAGGGCATGAAGCTCCATCCAATTCCTTGCACAGGACATGCATATCTACATCTTTTGACATGGTTCTTTTCCTACTAGCCATCTACGTACACTATAAAGTGTTTGTTGAGAATATGTCTCAGGATATTGTAGAAATAAAACAGTTAACTATTTTTAGGGTTTTTAAATTATGTTATTAGAGTCGTATTTGACTTGAATTTAGGAGTTAGTTCTTTTTATTTGTTATGTGAATTAAACTGATAAGTTAGAAACATATTTTTCTACTTCTAGTTTGGAATTATATGTATAAATGTAAGTCTCTGGATTATTAATAAAATAATTCCCTTTGATAATATTGCAGTATATTTTTCTCTCAAAGTCTTTCCCTATTATTTTATTAATTTCTTTATTAAAAAAAAACCAACAATTGGTAGCTAGAGCCTTCTTCTTGAGGGATTTGTGAGTAGAAAAATGGAATCTGAAAATAGTTTTTCATGAATGAGTCCTCCTATTTTTGATAGTGAGAATTATCAACTATGGGCTGTGAGAATGGAAACCTACTTGAAGGCTCTTGATCTTTGGGAAGCCGTGGAAGAGGATTATGAAATTAATCCGCTGCCAAATAGTGCCACCGTGGCCCAAATCAAGAGTCACAAGGAAAAGAAAACCATTAAGTCGATGAAAGCAAAAGCAACTTTGTTTGCTGCTGTTTCGACAACAGTTTTCACGAAAATCATGACTCTCACATCACCAAAAGAAATTTGGAATTATCTGAAGAAAGAATATGTTGGAGAAGAAAGAATGCGAGGAATGAAGGTATTAAATTTAATGAGGGAATTCGAATTGCAGAGAATGAAAGAGTCAGAAATAATCAAGGAATATTCTGACAGATTGCTTGGTATTGTCAACAAGGTAAGATTACTAGGCACTGAATTTAAAGATACAAGAATTGTTGAAAAAATTCTTATTACAGTGCCCGAAAGATATGAAGTATGTATAACTACCTTGGAAAACACACAAGATCTGTCCAAAATTACCTTGGCAGAATTGTCAAATTCTTTGCAGGCATAGGAACAAAGGAGGCTTATGAGGCAAGCTAGCATGGTTGAAGCAGCATTAGTATCCAGCCACAAAACTCAAAGCAAGGGTAAATTTTTGAAAAATTACCCCCCTTGTAGCAAAAATGGACATCCTCCGTATAAATGTTTGAAAAGACCAAGTGCACAATGCAAGATCCGCAAACAATTTGGCCATGAAGTTATGATTTGCAAAAGCAAATTTCAAAAAGATGAAACAGTTGCGCAAGTCACTACTGAAGAAGAAGACCACTTATTTGTGGCAACTTGCTTTCAACCGAAAAATCAGATTTTTGGATGATTGATAGTAGTTGTACAAACCACATGAAATATAAAAGAAATCTTTTTAAAGTGTTCACAAACCACATGAAATATGAAAGAAATCTTTTTAAAGTGTTCATTCCTATGAAAAATAAGAAAGTCAGAATTGGGAATGGTGATTGTATTCCTGCAAAAGGAAAAGGGTTTGTTGCAATGAAAACAAATTAAGGTACAAAAATAATTTCAGATGTTCTTTATGTGTCTGATATTGATAAAAGTTTGTTTAGTGTTGGTCAGTTAATAGAAAAAGGATTTAAATTATTATTTGGAGACAAATATTGTCGAATTTTGGATTCTACTAAGCAAGAGATTTTACAAGTTGAAAATAGATGTAAGAGCTTCTCATTTAATCCAACAGAAGATGCACACAAGTATTGCAAGACAAAAGATGAATAGGACGATTTGTTCACAAGGTCAATTTCAGATGAGACTCCACTTTACAATTCCTGATCCAATATGTCTCAGGATATTGCAGAAATAAAACAGTTAGCTATTTTTAGGGTTTTTAAACTATGTTATTAGAGTCCTATTTGACTTGAATTTAGAAGTTAGTTCTTTTTATTTGTTATTTGAATTAAACTGATAAGTTAGAAACATATTTTTCTACTTTTAGTTAGGAATTATATCTATAAATGTAAGTATCTGAATTATTAATAAAATAATTCCCATTGATAATACTCCAGTATTTTTTTCTCTCAAAGTCTTTCTCTGTTATTCTTAATTTCTTTATTAAAAAAAACCAACATTGTTACTAAAAAACAATGGAACCATCAGATTAATGCAACAGCTAGCAATATGGAAACAACACATTTTGTAGTATGACAAACAGCAAGCAAACTGTTTAACTACCACGACTCCTCAAGTTATAAAAATTATATCATTGACGAGATTGTGCAAACTAATGAACCTATCGATCACAAGAAATATTCTTCGATAAGAAGCAAACAACCAGTATTATAGAGCTGCAGCCTTCCAGCTCTACAGTTGCAATATAATTTTTCTGGGGTGCTGGGTGGATTGACTTGCACTATCTAAGGTTCTTACGCACTTCCCTTACTAGTAAAGGGGCTGCTAGGTGTAGCTTCTTTTATATTCTCCTGTTCTGAGTTGACCTCCACCCTTGCACCCTCCATGCTTATTATACTTCGACTAGGAGCCTTTGCTGAGGTAGATAGCATAGCCAGAAGAAATAAAAAACACTGACGTAATCTGTTTAACCATAGCTAAGGAAAGGTGAAAGGAGGCCCTAAAGAAAGAATCTTTATATGAGTTTGAGGCTGAGAGAAAAGCATCCTGAACTATGAGGAGAAGCTCAGTTGATCAAGCCATGTCAAATATACGACAACCCGTCAATTCACAAACATTCTCTTCCATACCAATAAACCGGGCAATAAATATAATAATACACACTCGCCATCACAACACACATCAAAAGAGAAAATAAATAGCAAGGCACATGAATCCTCATACATGTTAAGAACTCAGGGAAGGTTCATGATCCTAAACTAACTACCCAACAACAAGGAGGCTCTTTTGAGTGTGTTTGGTATGAAGGAAAACATTTTTCAATTTTCTTTTGGTCGGTTAGAAAATATTTTCTCTAAGAAAATAAATTCCTTAAAAATGAGGAAAAAGGGAAAACAAGTTGCATAAGTGGCATTCCAAGTTAATTGTCTTCTCCCCACTCGGCCCACCCACTCAACACCTCCGACCCCCACCCCTTGACCATCCCACCCACTCAACACCTCCGACCCCCACCCCTTGACCATCCCACCCTCCACCACCCCCAAACAACCACTCCCCACACCGTCCCACCCTCATATTGGTTTGCTAGAGTACATATAAATGCTCGAGGTAATATTTTTTGCTTACTAGAAAATAAGTAAGAAATCCACTTGTTTTCCAAGAAAATATTTTCTAGGAGAACATTTTCCGTCACACCAAACACACCCGTTATGTCTCCTCTGATACGTTTAGAGTTCGAAACCTGTAAGCACTCATTAACTTGGCTATTGCTTCTAACAACTACATCTAGATAATAAAACCAAGTTCTGGAACATACATGATCTGTAGTGCTAGTACCATGTGTCTAATATATTTGTAGTCTCCAACAAGTTCTACATGCACCGATATTTCAAAGGCTCCTTTCCCAGAGTCAGCACACTGTTTTTTCGTATGAGAATTTAGCATCTTTGGCAGTACTATTGTCTCAACTGAAGGTAAGAAAAGGAAGTCACGATATGATAAACATAACCAATTCCTTAAAATCTTTGAACCTGCAACAGAAACAAAGATAGTACATCTACACCAATCCATAAAACTCAAGTGTTGTACCAGTGTGTATTTTAAGGTTTAAAAGAAAAGCTACTGCATTCTATGGTGTCTGCAGGCCACTAGCCAACATGAAAAAATATCTCATGCATGCCAAAAGATAAATGTAATGCATAATTGTCCATATTATCAGAAGTACTCAGTCTATTTCTCTTCCAACTCTACCGAACTTATTTTTTTCTGTGTTGCACGGACTCTTTGAAAATGCCAACGTGTGTGTGTGTGATCCTCCAACAGTAGTGCATTTTTGGAGGGTCCGACACAGGTGTGGCAGCATATTCGGACTGTCCAAGCAAGTTTCTTCCCATCTCATTATTTTCTTTTCTTGTTCAGGAAATAGATTGCATTTTGGCTTCATACATAACTAAGTTATTATCCCTTTCTCACAAACCAGTAACTTCAAACAATAACACTCAGGAAATTTACAATTTAGCATTGGGACCAGATCCCAACAAATATAGGAATGCATCAATGCGTTCTCTCAAATGAAGGGATAGATACACCAGAGATTGATATCTCCAAATTGAAATCCATAAGCAACACAAGATTAAAGAATTTATCATGACGCTTCTGGAGACAAAATAAACCCATAAAAAAATCATATCTATGATTTCCGGTAAGCATACTCACCAAGAAATATACCAAGTCTCTTCTAGTGGTTCCTCTGATTCTTGCAACGTTGTAAGTACTACTGAATGAAATACTACAGGATCCTTGTGCCACTCTAGAATGCAATTAATGATAAACCTTCACGAGCAGTATTAATTTTCATTGGTGACCAGTCCTAGAAATCTTGAGCAATACGTGTTGAATACAATGCAGTACTAGTCTATATCTTAGCCACAATCAGCCAGGAGTCCTAAAACCTACAGCTAAGTATGATAAAATGATGGTAATGTGTATGATGTTCTTGTACAACACAAAGCAAGAAAGAAAATGTTTAGCAGGACTCACATTAACGATGATTGAGAAGTAGAAATTATGAAAAACGGCTGTAACTTAGTGAATTAGATAGTTATAGGAGGGATGATTTTCACCGGGATTTATGAAAACTATAGCCCGGACAACACACGCCAACAAAAAAACAAACATTATGCACAGATGCAAGATAACATTTAATTTGGTTTCACCAGATTACGGACAAACAGCAAGTACACCGAAATATGAACGCGTTTTCAACCATAAACCACCATCTAAAACCCCCAAAATGAAAAATAAAACATACCATATTAATAATTCCCTCAAAGATCAAATTTTGTAGCAAATCAAGTAAAGCATATTTACATTGATCCATTAATTTTGCAAACAAAAGATGATACTGTAAAAATTTTAAGCCCAATAGAAAATCCAAACCCCAGCAGATAATATTACTGTTAATTGCTAAGAATAATTTAATAAATTCCAAATATTTACAATTAAGAATATCATTAGATAAAAAATATTTATGGAGGTTTTCTAGACTGTATCTGGTGAACTGTAGTTATCTGGTATGATGGAGACACAGGCATAACTAACCAGCCAGTCCAGAAACCCCAACAGTAAGTAGACTTTTTATCCTTCCCATCAAAAGGATAAGTCTCCAAAGAGAGACTCATCTAAAATTAATGGATAATCTTATACTACAATCTTGAAGATTGAACTGCATTTGGTTCAACCAATTTTGCCTCAGAAAATACCAAAGCTTTGTAAAGGTCACAAAGAATGCCAGAGAGCCCATACCTAGTGACTGATCATGACTGTATTATGGCCTGTAATTGGCTAGTTAAACGGCAAGTCTTGTTATTGCTTTCTATCCAACTTGTTTGTTGACAAAGGCACACAAGTAACGTATTCCATGAATGGTAATTAGGAACTATACCCTTTTCTACCATTTGCAGAAAGAACATATATGCTTTGTGGAAATCTCCTCTGCTACAGAAGACATCAATGAACGGACCGTAACTTCCAGAGTCCAGCAAGCAGCCTCTACCTTTGATGTCCTCCATCAATTTAGACGCCTTTCCAACTTTATCCTGCTTGCAAAGCAGAATTATCACATCATTTAATGTAGATGCAACTGGAAGATAACCACGTCCAATCATCTCGTTCATCAGCTCAAATGCTCCTTTTATACCTCCTTTGCTGCAATATCCACTAACTAAGTTTGAATAAACAAGAGCACTTGGCATAACACCCTCCCCGACCATCTGATCATAGATCCTCCTTGCTTCACCAATGTTGCCATTTTCACAGAAACCAAGTATTCTCGTGCTCCTATCCACAGCTCGTGGAAACAAATTTTCCATCTTCCTTAGAAATGCAAGTGATTCTTCCAAACGATTTTCCTTGTAAAACCCATATATAACACCATTATACGGACTACTATGAAACGCCGAAACCCGTTTATCATTCTTCATTACTTCCAAGATCTTCAATCCATTTTCCACTCTCCCACCCGAACACAATCCATGGATAAGAGTATCGTACGTGACAAAATTCCAATTTATCCCAACCCTCTTCATTTCATTGAACATTTCAAGTGCGAAATCAAACATCTTGGAGTCACAAAGACCAGATATCAAGCCATTATATGTATCTGCATTTGGCATGCACCCTTTCAACTCCATCTCCTTCAAAAGACGACAGCCAACTTTCACTTTCCCTAATCTACAAAACCCATTAATCAACGTGTTATAAGCCACAACATCAACAATACCTCCTCTTTCCTCAACTCTTTCTAGTAATTCCACTGCCTCTGAAACACGTCCGTTGTTACAAAGAAGTCCCACTACTTTAGTCACTGTAATAACATCAGGAATATACCCTTTATTAAAGCTCTTTTCCATCATCACCAAAGCCTGTACTAAACTCCCCTCTCCACAATATGCAGATATCAAAATGTTAAAAGTCACATCACTTGGTTCAACCAAATCTCTCATCAAACTCCTTGCTCTCCCTACCTTCCCATTCTTGCAGAGTGCATGTATAAGTGTATTGTAAATCACAGTATTCGGCATAATGCCACGAGTTTTCATCACTTGAAGAAGCTTAAACCCATCACCAATCCTATTAGTCAAGCAAAGTCCTTTCATCAAAATCCCATAAGTATAATCATCACCCTGAATACCATTTCCCATCATTTTAATCCTATAAAACTCTCTAGCAATGTCTATATCTTCCTTAACAAGAACATCAAGAATCGAATTATAGAGCTTCAGGGTCGGTTTCTTTGCAAACTTGGACACCAATTCAGGAACTTTGATGACTTGTTTAATTATTCCAGCACGACCAAGACCACGTACAATGGTAACAAAGATATCCTCATCTGGGGTTGACCCAATAGAGCTAGGCATTTCGTCGAGCAGGTGGTGGACACAATCAAAACACCGAAAAATGCATAGCTTGTGGATTAGAGCTCGGTATGTAGATTGATTGTGAGTGAAATTGCGAATGTTGGAGGCCCATCTAAAGGTTTGAAGAGCTTCCGTTGCAGATTTTTGTTCCAAAATTAAACGGGTGATGTTTTCTTGAGTTGGGACAGGACTGGTTAATAGTGGTTGTGATTGAGTAGTGAGAAATGCTCCATATATTCGGTTACTGCAACGGAAAGATTTGTTCATATTGCTATTCAAATTTCAGCCCAGTACTCAACAAGACAACAACTCTAGGACCACAGTGTAAGGCTATGCTAAAGTTGTGCGCACAAGCCATCAATGCTAGTGTTGCTCGAAATCCACCACAAGTAACGTAATTCACTGATGATTTCAACTTCAACTTCCAAATCAAGTCCGAAATAATGATTATCGACGACACTCTTCAACAAATCCATGTTATGATCAAGGTATATATGTTCCACTTTCTAATTTCAATAATTTTCACAACTATAAGGGTGACTGGCTCGATTTCAATGAATAAGAAAATAGTGTTAATAGGGCTGAGCTAGCTTTAGCTATTTTGACAATATCTTAATTAGTTAGTGTAAAATAATGGACCTAGGCTTTAAGGGCAATATATACATACATATACACTTCAAATAGGAAGTGTTACTATAAAAATAGACACAAGAGACTAAACATTTGTTTGGCCATTGACTCTTGGATAATTCAGCAACTGTTATACACTTTCCTCACGTCCTTTACAAGTTAGATTACACAAGACTCATGTCCTTCAAAGGGCTTCTCAAAAATTGCACCAAACACCCTCATTAGTGTTATAGGATCCTTCCAAAGAAAAGAAATACTTTTGTTAACATTTTTCAATCAGATGAATAGAATCGATAGGATCGGAGAGCTACCCCTATATATAGCACCTTCATTCAAGACCTTCAAGTTGCTTTTCTCTTTCAATTCAAGGAAGCTACTTTGATAAGGAGGAACTGAGTGCAACAAAATTTAAAAAAAGATAAGGATTGATTAATACCATTAGGAGAAAAATTAATGAATATCCGCAACTTAGATTCCAAGAAAAATTCATGAATATAATATTTTCGGAACTTAGATTCCAAGATATAATATCATTTGTAGTGAACTAGATAAGGTTGGGATATATATATTATGAATGCTTTTATTTTCTAAAACTAGAGGCGACTTCTGAATCTTCTCTTATTCGCTTTTGAATCTTCTCTATTTCTTCAATCTTTGTATCATAGATACATATGTCAAACAACATATATCATAGATACATATTATATCAACAAAATCTTAAAATGTATCATACTCTTCTTCACATGTGAAAACCCTCTTCTTCTTTATTGTTCTTCAGAAATTCAAACAGTGTATCATATGTAAAGCAACCTATATAATAAATACAAATGTATCAGAAAAAATCTCAAAATATATCAACTCTTCTTCTCATATGAAATTCCTCTTTTCTTCTTCAATTGTTCTTGAGAAATTCAAACATTATATCATTGATGCATATGTAAAACAACATGTACCATATATATAGAGAGTGTATCAGATGCATCATACTCTTTACGCTTTAGATACATATGTAAAACAACATGTACCATAAATTCAATCTGTATAAAAAATCTTAGAATGTATCAAATTCTTCTTTGCTTTTGAAATTCCTCTTCTTCTTTATTGTTCTTGAGAAATTCGAATTGTATCATAGATACAAATATAAAGTAACATGTATCATAGATCATACTACATTAGAAAAGATCTCAGAATGTACTCTTTTTCGCTTCTGAAATTCCTTTTCTTCTTTGATTATTTTTGAGTAATTCAAACATTATATCATACATACAAATGTAAAGCTGGCACACAAACACCTGTTTGTAGACTGTGAATATGCTGCAAGGGTGAGAGATGAACTATTACAATGGGCCAACATCGATCTCAATGCCTGCAAGAGACCTGAAACCTACATTGGACCTGATTAAACTCATGAAGCATTGGAAGAAATTTAAGAAGAAAGTGGTGGCTGCTATATGAGGAGCTAGCTATGGTGTATCACATTTGGAAAGCAAGAAACTTGAAGCAATTTAAAGGAGTACAAATACTTCACACAGACACAATGGAGAAAATAACTCGAGAAATTGTAGAGAGGATAGAAATGTACAAGAGTACAAAAAGAGCACATAGATGTAGGAGTTTTTGGCAGAAATTATGTAATTAGATGAGGCCATTCCTCACTATACCTTTAGAGCTAATGAGGTTTGAATGTTCTTAGTTTGTAAGTGGCTTTTATTAATGGTAATATTTATATTGGCTGCCAATAAAAATGTAAAGCAACCTGTATCATAAAATACAAATTGTATCACTCTTTTCACTTTTAAATCTTCTCTTTTTCTTGAGGAATTCAAACATTTATATAACAGATACACATGTAAGGCATCATGTATCTATGTTGGTGGATACTACGTGTGCATGATACATAGCTGTACAAAGAGAGAGAAGGCATGATACACAGAGGAGAATGATGAGAGAAGGAGAGATACACAAAGGGAGAGGAACAAGAGTCAAGAGAAGGAGTTATACACAAAAACACAAAGGGAGGGAGTTGAGAGAAGGAAAGATAAACATATACACAAAGGGAGAGGAACGAGAGAAGCAAAGAGGAGAGCGAGAGAGGAGAAAGGTGAGCAAGAGAGGGAGGTGAGGAAATGTCGCACGGTTTAGTAGATATCATGAAAAGTATAGCTAAGTTTAGTTATTAAACCCCAAAGTGTCGTGGTTTGTGAATTTTTCTCTTAATTAAATAGTCCTTTTAAAGAAAATAAAAGATGCTGTCACGAGAAAAAAACATTTCATAACTTCAATCATAAATATTTACTATTCTATCTTATAGTATATCCTTTTAATTGGTTCACTTAATTAACAATATATTAATTGAAACAATAAAGGTAGGTAAAAAACGTAATAAGTAATTTATTTTTTCTAAAATAAGTAATATTTTGAAACAAATTATATTGTCATGCATCACGTTAAATGGTGCTTTAATTGCATCTATATGAACATTATTATTGAATATCCGATTGTTAAAGAAAAGAATTGACAAGTATATGACTAGATGAAGTTTCACTAAGTACTTCCCTTTATCTTCTCTTTCTTGGCAAAGATAATCAAAGCATAAAGAAATCCACTGATGAAAATACAATATAAGATGAACAATGTTTCAGAGTTGAGGGAAATCAAAGACCAAATGGAAATTTTACATTCTGAAGCTACCACCCACAATCACAGGGACAACCTGTTTTCACCCTTTAAATTATTATATCCAACACACAAGTTTCTAAATTTTGTTGAGAATTGCACTCTTTATCTTTCTGTAGCAAAGTGGAACACAAGAAACATCCAATTGATCTAGTGTAAACAATCCCCTCCTGTACAGACCATTAATACAATCCCATGAATTAGAGGGTCTTACTGCTGATCTTCATCTGACCTAGACCGCATCAACCGCCTGCGCCTTCTTGGATTATTAGACATATCACCACTCAATATGTTAAGATCAGGTTCACCCTCATCTTCATTATTGTCGTGGTCTTGTAGACCAAGAAGGTTTTCACCCCAAGGATAGCGGCGCCTAGATAGAGGTCCAGTGGATCGACGGTGCCTTGACAAAGCTCTTGACCTGCCACCTCTTGCTTCAGATATTGGATCCATTGAACCAATCATCTGAAACAAGAAGAAGGTACTCAACCATCTTCCGTTTGCGCCTGAGCCACGTTCCCTTTCGCCAGATAGCCTGTCGCCATTCTCAATCACATAATCTCCAAACACAACTGCACCAGGCATGGCAGAGCGAACAGCACTGACAATGTCATCGTACTCTCTCTGGTTCTCAAGCCGTCTCCAAGCTCGCTGTCTTGAAGGGTCAATATCAGCAGGGCGTGCTGTTGGGTGATCTCTCCTAGCATGCCGGCGCAATTCTCTGTAGTTACCGAGGAATGAACATGATTCACGAGAGCAACTTCTATGCTTCAAATTTAGATACTTTCTGGCTTCTTCCACTACCTTCCAACCTAATACGTCTCCACGGCACATAGGACACTTCAATTTCAATATTGAGTCAGATGAGTTGTCCGCATTCGCTGTTTCATGACTACTTCCCCATACAGTAACAGCATCTGAAGTTTGTAGAGCACCTTCCTGCATCTCAATGCGATTATCTCTGTTACTATTTCCATTTTCTTCTGATCCTCCAGGAAATGCACCAGTTACTACAACTTCATTGGCAGGTATACCGTGATATCCGTGAACAACAGAACGATCACTTAAATTTCTCAGCTCCAAGTGTTCAGCGGGTGTCTCAACAGCAATATCCAGGTTCCCCTGTGTCACAATGGGAGGATTGTCCCTATTTTCGGCTTTGAGTTTTTTGAAACGATCCAAACAATTTGAATGCCTATAACTTGTATCACAAATGTATGACTGGCATCCCTTATCATGAGAGCTACAAAGTAGAAGAACAGCATTGTGTGGATGATCCATGCATATAGGGCATGAAGCTCCATCCAATTCCTTGTACAGGACATGCATATCTACATCATTTGACATGCTTCGTTTCCTACTAGCCATCTACGTACACTATAAAGTGTTACTAAAAAACAATGGAACCATCAGATTAATGCAACAGCTAGCAATATGGAAACAGCACAGTTTGTAGTATGACAAACAGCAAACAAACTGTTTAAATACCACGACTCCTCAAGTTAAAAAATTATATCATTGACGAGATTGTGCAAACTAATGAACCTATCGATCACAAGCAATGCTCTTCGATAAGAAGCAAACATCCAGTATTATAGAGCTGAAGCCTTCCAACTCTACATTTACAATATAATTATTCCGGGGTGTTGGGAGGATTGACTTGCACTATCTAAGGTTCTTACACACTTCCCTTACTAGTAAAGGGGCTGCTAGGTGTAGCTTCTTTTATATTCTCCTGCTCTGAGTTGACCTCCACCCTTGCACCCTCCATGCTATTATACTTCGACTAGGAGCCTTTGCTGAGGTGGATAACATAGCCAGAAGAAACAAAAAACACTGATCTAATCTGTTTAACAAAAGCTAAGGAAAGGTGAAAGGAGGCCCTAAAGAAAGAATCTTTATATGAGTTTGAGGCTGAGAGAAAAGCAACCTGAACTATGAGGAGAAACTCAGTTGATCAAGCCATGTAATGTCAAATATACCACAACCCGTCAATTCACAAACATTCTCTTCCATACCAATAAACCGGGCAATATACATAATATTAGACACTCGCCATCACAACACACATTAAAAGAGAAAAGAAATGGCAGGGCACATGAATCCTGATACATGTTAAGAACTCAGGGAAGATTCATGATCCTAAACTAACTACCCAACAACAAGGAGGCTCTTTTGAGTGTGTTTGGTATGGAGGAAAACATTTTTCAATTTTCTCATGTTTGGTCGGTCAAAATGTTAGAAAATATTTTCTCTAAGAAAATAAATTCCTTAAAAATGAGGAAACAGGGAAAACAAGTTGCATAAGTGGCATTCCAAGTTAATTGTCTTCTCCCCACCCGGCCCACCCACTCAACACCTCCGACCCCCACCCCTTGACCATCCCACCCTCCACCACCCCCAAACAACCACTCCCCACACCGTCCCAACCTCATATTGGTTTGCTAGAGTACATATAAATGCTCGAGGTAATATTTTTTGCTTACTAGAAAAGGTACAAAATCCACTTGTTTTCCAAGAAAATATTTTCTAGGAGAACATTTTCCATCACACCAAACACACCCGTTATGTCTCCTCTGATATGTTTAGAGTTCGAAACCTGTAAGCACTCATTAACTTGGCTATTGCTTCTAACAACTACATCTAGATAACAAAACCAAGTTCTGGAATATACATGATCTGTAGTGCTAGTACCATGTGTGTAACAGATTTGCAGTCTCCAACAAGTTCTACATGTACCGATATTTCAAAGGTTCTTTTCCCAGAGTCAGCACACTGTATTTTCGTATGAGAATTTAGCATCTTTGGCAATACTATTGTCTAAACTGAAGGTAAGAAAAGGAAGTCACGATATGATAAACAAAACCAATTCCTTAAAATCTTTGAATCTGCAACAGAAACAAAGATAGTACATCCACAGTATTTCAACTGAGTTGAGTATAGGATCATCCACCAATCCATAAAACTCAAGTGTTGTACCAGTGTGTATTTTAAGGTTTAAAAGAAAAGCTACTTCATTCTATGGTGTCTGCAGGACACTAGCCAACATGAAAAACTATCTCATGCATGCCAAAAGATAAATGTAGTGCATAATTGTCCATCTTATCAGAAGTACTCAGTCTATTTCTCTTCCAATTCTACCGAACTTATTTTTTCTGTGTTGCACGGACTCTTTGAAAATGCCAACGTGTGTGTGTCGGATCCTCCAACAGTAGTGCATTTTTGGAGGGTCCGACACAGGTATGACAGCATATTCGGACTGTCCAAGCAACATAGTTTTTTCCCATCTCATTATTTTCTTTTCTTGTTGAGGAAATAGATTGCATGTTGGCTTCGTACATGATTAAGTTATCATGCCTTCCCACAAACCAGTAACATCAAACAATAATAGTCAGAAAATTTACAATTTTACATTGGGACCAGATCCCAACAAATAGAGGAATGAATCAATGTGTGCTCTCAAATGAAGGGATAGATGAACCAGAGATTGATATCTCCAAATTCACATCCATAAGCAAGACAGTTATGATTAAAGAATTTATCATGACGCTTCTGGAGACAAAATAAACCAAAAAAAAACCATATCTACGATTTCCGGTAAGCATACTCACCAAGAAATATACCAAGTCTCTTCTAGTGGTTCCTCTGATTCTTGCAACGTTGTAAGTACTACTGAATGAAATACTACAGGATCCTTGTGCCACTCTAGAGTGCAATTAATGATAAACCTTCACGAGCAGTATTAATTTTCATTGGTGAACAGTCCTAGAAATCTGGAGCAGTAAGTGTTGAATACAATGCAGTACTAGTCTATATCTTAGCCACAATCAGCCAGGAGTCCTAAAACCTGCAGTTAAGTATGAAAAAATGATGGTAATGTGTATGATGTTCTTGTACAATACAAAGCAGGAAAGAAAATGTTTGTCAGGACTCACATTAACGATGATTGAGAAGTAGATTTTTAGATAGTTATAATAGCGATCATTTTCACCGGGATTTATGAAAACTATAGCCCAGAACAAACATTATGCACAGATGCAAGATAACATTTAATTTGATTTCACCAGATTACTGACAAACAGCAAGTACACCGAAATATGAACGCGTTTTCGACCATAAACCACCATCTAAAACCCCCAAAATGAAAAATAAAACATACCATGTTAATAATTCCCTCAAAGATCAAATTTTGTAGCAAATCAAGTAAAGCATATTTATATTGATCCATTATTTTTGCAAACAAAAGATGATATTGTAAAATTTTTAAGCCCAATAGAAAATCCAAACCCCAACCCCAGCAGATAATATTACTGTTAATTGCTAAGAATAATTTAATAAATTCCAAATATTTACAATTAAAGAATATCATTAGATAAAAAAGATTGTGACTTTATAAATTCACGATCATTACAAAGAAGTTAGATACATATAGATCTGCATAAAATCAAAAGGGCATATTATATATGATCAAATTAGGTCAAGAAAAAAAATTCCCCAAAATACAAATAATTAAAGGGGGCACGAAATTACAATCCAAGATGAAATTGGAGTTGACCTAGCGTTTGTCCTTACGAGATTGATTGTTGATTTTGCTTCAAATCTATAATTAATCGGAAAAAAATTCAAAAAAAAAATTGTATGATAATTATGAGAGGCGTCCAGTGAAAGAAGATTGAAGATAAAAAGGAACAGTTGTAGAAGATACCCAACTGCTGTATATATATACAAAGGCGTTGACAAGAAAAATTAAATGAGAATACGTATATATATTGAATACATCCATGTTCGATATCCACATTACATCTTGTTTGGATGGTTGTTACCCGTCGTATTATATTGTATTATAAATTTAAATACAAATTTTGGTCATCTGCCTTGAACCAGCAGCACAAAAACACTCATGTGCTCTTCATGTGTGCACGTTAATTATATCATAGTTTCTGTCAATTTCTCAAGCTAGTTATACATATATACACATGATTTTTTCTGAAGTTAACGGGTACACATCCCCACTCATAAAGGTGGGTCCGCCTCTGGGTAATAACCGATTTGGTGTGATCGCGTCGTTACCTTAATATTTTCTTCTCATTTTGTTTTATTTATTATTTAATAATCATATTTCATTTTTATCCTACCTTTTCATAGTAGCTCTACTTTGTACCCTAATTTTTCGTAGATTTATCATTCAAATTATAAATGTATGACATCATATAACGACGGAGATTAATAAAATCTACGAAAATATTATATTCATTAAAACAATAACAATATGATATAATACAACCCAATATAATATAATACATCATAAAACAATATGTAACAACCATCCAAATAAAGTGTTAGAGTCTGACTAACCCAAATTTATACCGTATAGAACACCATTTAAACTATCTAATACATCACATCCTTTATCAGTAGAAAAGATACTTTTATTCGGAGATCTTGTTAGGACCGAAATAAGCAGGTGTAATCCGGAAGCTAGCAAAGCAAACCTCGAAAGACCACGAGTAAGAAGACAAACGAGAAACACACCAAAAGAGACAAATTTAACGTGGTTCGGTCAATCGACCTACGTCCACAAAGGAGATGAGCAATCCACTATAAATATGAGAGTACAAAATATAGAGAGAAACAACCTCAACCAATTCACTCGGAATACAAGGAGTTACACAAAATTCTCCTCCATAACCGCAACTCTCAAAACCCTAGAACTACATTGTGAATGCTAATTAAGTTAGAAGGAGCAAACCTATATATATAGAGTCCTAAAACCTTTCCTACAAGAAAAGAACTAGTAAAATATTAAAACCTTTTCATAAAAGGAAAACTTATTTATGTTAAGAAATCAGGGCAAATAAAACCCAACAAATCTCCCCCTTGGCCTGAATTTCTGACAAAATAAATTTGTCCACTTTCTTCACATAATTTTCAACAGATTGCATCTCTTCTCCATAATCTCCTCCATCAAATCTATCTCTCGACACAGACAACCTCTCTGAAACAATTTCTCCAACAAAAAATCTTCATTACTGTCAAAAAGGTTGCGGCTTGAACTACACCCGTCAAGATGAACACTCATCTCTAACATGGTTCCATCCTTGAACCATGACTCTGATACCATTTGTTAGGACCGAAATAAGCAGGTGTAATGCGGAAGCTAGCAAAGCAAACCTCGAAAGACCACGAGTAAGAAGACAAACGAGAAACACACCAAAAGAGACAGATTTAATGTGGTTCGGTCAATCGACCTACGTCCACAAAGGAGATGAGCAATTCACTATAAATATGAGAGTACAAAATATAGAGAGAAACAACCTCAACCAATTCACTCGGATTACAAGGAGGTACACAAAATTTTTCTCCATATCCGCAACTCTCAAAACCCTAGGACTACATTGTGAATGCTAATTAAGTTAGTAGGAACAAGCCTATATATATAGAGTCCTAAAACCTTTCCTACAAAAAAAATAGTAAAATTGTAACACCCCAGAAATTTTTTGTGCTAAGACTCGAACCATCCTTCATTGTGAGTAGGATTTTACCGAGGAATTTAAAATTTCTTAAGTGTTAAGG
>JAJONR010010179.1:0-20854 GCA_029582245.1 Solanum etuberosum
TTATGATACTTGCTCATTTAGTCTATAGCCTTTCATACTCGGTACATTATTTCGTACTGACGCCCCATTGCCTGGGGGCGCTGCATTCATGCATGCAGTTCCCGACAGACGACCCAGTAGACCTCCTCAGCAGCAAGATTGAGTTCTATCTGGTTGGCTAGCCCTTTTCCTCCGGAGCTGCCAGAGTTGAGAGGTTTGCTAGCTTTTGTCGTATATATTTTTATGGGTAGGCTGGGGCCCTGTTCCGCCAATCTTTACCACTCTTAGAGGCTTGCAGACTAGTTGTGGGGTATATAGCTACTTTATGGCCATGCAGGCCTAGTTTGTTAGTTTGCTGAAGCTTGTTAGATGTTTGATGTATTGTCTTGATATATACCTGCTTTTAATTTTTGTATAGAGATCATGGTGGCCTCGATGGCCCAATCAGTACTTTTGTGCTAGTTGGATATTTCTTTATATGAACTATTGGGAGTAGCTGTTTCTTTTATAGATCTGTTGACAGGGGCCTTGCCGGACGAGGGCTTAATTTTAAGCCGAGATATACTTGTCTGTTTTCTTGATTGCGTATAGCTGCCATGCGCTAGTAGCAAATGGTTCAGTAGGGTCAGCTCAGGCGTGAGTTTTGGCATTAAGAGCCAGTTGCGCCCCTTGAGTTTGGGGTGTGACAGAGGTACTGTGAGATATGGAGATAACTCAGTGGTCTCTGCCATGGTAAAAAGGAAGGTACAAGTCTCAAACAAAAATAACTCTATTCATACCATAGGTGATGTGTTTTATGTTCCTACTTTGAAGACAAATTTATTAAGTGCTGGGCAACTTCAAGAAGATGGATATGAAATTAATATCAAAGGTGGAGTGTGTAAGATACAAGATTCTCATTTGGGGTTGATCGCTCAGATTAACATGTCAAATCACTTGTTCCCGTTACATCTTCACAACTTTACAAAATCTTGTTTTTCTACAAAAGTGAAAGATGATGCCTGGTTGTGGCATTTCCGTTATGGGCACCTTAATTTTAATGGACTGAGAACGCTACATCAGTAGAAAATGGTGAACGGTCTTCCTCAAATTGCAGCTCCTTCAGGAACTTGTGAAAATTGTGTTGTTAGCAAACAACCTCGCAGTCCATTTCCACAAGGCAAATGTAGGAAAACAAAGGCGTTGCTGGAATTGGTGCACTCAGATCTCTGTGGACCAATAAATCCAAATTCCAATGGTGGTAAAAAGTACTTCATAACCTTTATTGATGACTAAAGTCGGAAAACATGGGTGTATTTTTTACAAGAAAAGTATGAAACGTTTGACATTTTTAAACGTTTTAAAGTACTTGTTGAGAAAGAAACTAGTAGTCCATTGAAAGTTCTTCGTACTGATCATGGAGGAGAGTCCAATTCTCAAGAATTTACAATTTTTTGTGAGGAAAATGGAATCAAGAGGAAACTTATAGCAGCTTACACACCTCAGCAAAATGGTGTTTCTGAGCGGAAGAATTGCACAATCCTCAATATGGTGCGCAACATTTTGACAAGGAGCGGTGTCTCAAAAAGTTTTTGGCCAGAAGCTGTTGACCGGAGCATTCATATTTTAAACAGAAGCCTAACTTTCTCTGTTCAAAATATGACTCCAGAGGAGGGATGGAGCCGGCAGAAACCAAGTGTCGACTATTTCAGAATCTTCGGATGTGTGGCTTATGCTCATGTTCCAGATCAGAAAAGAATCAAGCTAGATGATAAAGGAGAAAAATGCATTTTTCTTGGTGTTAGTAATCAATCTAAGGCTTATAAGTAATATAATCCTAACACCAAGAAAATTGTCATTAGCCGTGATGTAATTTTTGATGAAGATGCTACCTGGTCATGGAAGGACAAAGGAGATCAGCAGCTTGTTCCAGTAGCTTTTGAAGAGGAAATGCTGCAACTGGTGGAGACAGAACAGCTGGAAAATTCAGATCTAGTTCAATCAGCGATTTCAGTTCCTACACAAGAAGCGGAGCGACCTCAACGATAAAAAAGGAGACCCGCATGGATGGCAGATTTTAAGGTAACTGGAATTGATCAATTGGAAGATCCAGTCATTCATTTTGCCTTATTTTCAGAAAGTGATCCTACCAGTTTTGAAGAAGTTGTTAAAGATGAAAAATGGCAAAAGGCAATGGATCAAGAAATGGCAGCAATTTATAGAAATGACACTTGGGAGTTGACTGAGCTTCCAAAAGGGCATAAGACAATCGGTGTCAAGTGGATATACAAGAAAAAGATGAACAAGGAAGGTAAAGTCGAGCGGCACAAAGCACGCTTAGTAGATAAAGGCTATAAGCAAGAGCTCGGTGTGGACTAGAATGAAGTTTTTGCTCCGGTGGCATGACTTGACACTATCAGATTAATGATAGCTTTGGTTGCTCAACACTCATGGGCCATTTTTCAAATGGACGTCAAATCGGCCTTCTTACATGGGGACTTGGATGAACAGGTATTTGTTGATCAACCTCCTGGTTATGTCAAGGTTGGAGAAGAACATAAGGTGTGTAAATTAAAGAAGGCATTGTATGGACTAAAACAAGCTCCACAAACTTGGTATAATCATATAAATGCTTATTTTTCGAAGGAGGGATTTAAGAAATGTCCATATGAGCACACACTTTTTACAAAGAATGATGATAAAGGAAAAATGATCATTGTTTGTTTATATGTGGATGATTTAATTTACACCGGAAATGACATCTCCATGGTTGAAAGTTTTAAGAAGTCCATGATGGTGGAATTTGATATGACGGATATTGGAATGATGCATTATTTTCTTGGCATTGAAGTCGTTCAGTCTGCTGATGGGATTTTCATCACACAAAAGAAGTATGCTCAAGAGATTTTGGACAGGTTTTAGATGAAGAGTTGCAACTCTGCCAGCAGTCCCACTGAGTTCGGTTCGAAGTTCACTAAAGAACCCGGAGGAAGAAGAGTTGACAACACTCTTTACAAGCAAATAGTGGGAAGTTTTATGTATTTAACGGCCACAAGGCCTAATATCATGTTGTAACTCTTATTAGCAGATACATGGAATGTCCCAAAGAGATGCATCTTCTAGCCGCAAAGAGAATTTTTCGATACTTGCAAGGAACTACTAATTATGGTCTGTTCTACGCGAAAGGAGAAAAATCAGACTTGGTTGGATTTACTGACAGTAATTATGCTGGAGATTTGGATGATCGGAAGAGTACGTCTGGTTATGTCTTTATGATGGGGTCGGGAGCAATTTCATGGTCTTCACGAAAGTAATCAATTGTGACTTTATCAACTACAGAAGCTGAATTTGTGGCAGCAACAACATGTGCCTGTCAAGCAATTTGGATGCGCAAGGTTCTTGAAGAAATTCACTTCAAGTAGAATGGCTCTACTACCATTTATTGTGACAGCAGTTCAGTAATAAAACTCTCAAAAAATGTTGTTCAGCATGGGCGAAGTAAACATATTGATGTCAAATTTCATTTTTAAGGGACCTCACAAAAGATGGAGTAATTGATCTCATCTTCTGCAGAAGTGAAAATCAGATTGCTGATGTGTTTACCAAATCTCTCAAGTTAGCATCCTTCCTGAAGTTCAGAAAATTACTTGGTGTTTGCACTTTGGAAAATCACATTTAAAACAAGTTGTCTGCTGCAAGCATGTTAAACTGATAGTGTGACTTTCAGTCTAAGGGAGGGATTGTTAGTTATTATTTTTTCTCTTTCAGTTGTTAGCTAATGTTTTAGCTGACCGAGTCTTTAGTAAATAAGTAGGTTGTTGGATAGAAGTAGGAGAATCTTTTTAGTTTGTTAGTAGTTGAGTAATCGTAGGAGTTAGTGGATTGCTACGTTATTTTCTCTATGAGTAAAACTCTATTTAAAGAGATTTAAAGAGTTCACTTGATGTACTTCAGAGGCACAATCAATTTTTGCCAATTGAACAGAGTCCACGTTTTTCTTCTCATCTCTGTTTTTCCATCATAAAGAGCATGAAATTGATACTTGTCCAAAAAATTTGAAATTTGCTAGATCTATAGGCTGAATGAGTTGAATGTGTTGGATCTCCATATGACATGATAAGGAACTGGTATGATAGCATGACTTAAGCTAAAACTTGAACTCGGTAATTCAATAATCCGATAATGAAACAATGTGCCAAGTGTGTGTGAGAAAAGTTTGAATGTTCATGCAGTATGTGCCAATCTAGAACTTGTCCCGTTGGTCCTGCTAAGATAATCTAGGCAAGAAGTTGGGAAATGATCATAGGCCCTTGTTCAAATAAGTCCACTCAAGCCTAAAAGTCAACCAAAAGAAATAAATTCTCCCTTTGATCCAAATGTTTGAGCCTAATGAATACCATTTTTTTCAATACACCTAATTCACCATCCCTAAAAGATTGTTTTTGCCCCGGTCCCTCCTTGGACATGTGCACCTTAACTTAGGCCAAAAGCCTAAGTTGAGGTTGGCTAATTCAAAAAGTTACCTTAATCTTAGCCCTCGTCCGACATCGGATATTGTGCACCTCAACTCATGTAAAATACATAAGTTGAGGGTGGCTATGAAAAAGGAAACCGAAAGAAAAATGGTATGAAAAGAATTTTGTGTTGAAGAAAGAAAGAGAAAAGAACAGATATAAAAAAAGATGTGACTGAAGTCAAACGAAACAAAAATACTGAAAAAGAGAAACAAAGAAAAAGAAGAACGTGACAAATAAGAGCGATAAAATCAAAGTCACATCTGTGCTGAAGAGATTCAAGGGAAAGAGCAGAAAATAAAGAAAGATGTCAAGAATTGGTTGAGAAAAAAGGTAAAAAGCCAATGTAATGTCAAGGAAGGAAGAAAAGTCACCAAAAATTACCCAAATGTACCCTACCTGACCCTGAGCCTACAATACAAGTTAAGAAAGTGTTATAGTGATCCTAGTGACTAGTTTGGAGAGTCTATGCAGTGAAAATACGGGAAAGCCTATGGTATTGAGCACTAATTGTACTTGAAGTCACTTCTGGCGTGAGTGTTGAATGAATCCTTAAAACTTGAAATTCATATCTATTGTGTGAAAAAAGATTTCTTTTGAAGTGAGGGCACTAGTTACATTGTTGGAGAGTTGATACTTTGGTGATTGTGAAAAGTGTATGTTGTGATGTCTATTGATCGATCTATACCATGTTTTGATCCGCATGAGTTAGCTTGTTGAGTCTGAATGAAAAGATTTGCGCTAAGTGATGGAATTGATTGAGAAAGCCATGTGATTGCTTGAGTTTGTATGTTTCTTATACATAAGGGTCGTTTAGAGTTTAGTATGTCGCTTGAAGACAAACAACAAGTTTAAGTTGCGCACCACAAGAAAATTGATTTTTAACAACCAAATTTTAACGAAAGAATATAAATCCATTCGTTATAGGTATATATTACGTCACAGTTTTTTTCCCATTGTTAAAAGGCAATTTTAATATAATATTAACGAAAGGACAATATCCGTACCTTAAGAAAATTAATACCCAGACGTTAATAATAAAATAATGACACATACTTTTATTTTAATTAACAACCCATTTTATTTTTAACAATTTATTTATTTTTAATAAATAACTTATTACTCCCCCTCTATTACCCTACCCACCCACCATCAGAACTGTCGGTCTCCCATTACCCCACCCCCTCCGTGAGAAAACATCAAGCTTCAGATGATGAACAATGTTCTCGATTTTTCCGCTCACAAACATGCACACGCACGCCACCTTCTCCACCCCTTCGAAGAGATGCGGAAGTTTCTCAATACAACGTCCTTCTCTTCCGCTAGAAAGTGAGATACCTAAGGGAGATAACTCAGAGAACTGATTTGTTGGAGAAAAATCAGCAAAACAGACCACGAAAATTGTGGTACCGTTAGCTCCAGGTATCTGTTCAAACTCTTATAAAGGAAATCAACGCCTATTTTTTTCTAATTGCAGAAGTCAGCTTTCGTTTCTGACTTTAAATTTCACCTGATTGTTGTTGTTCTTTGCTGTGTGTGATAATAATTTCACATCTTCTTGGAGTTCCCTTCTTTTTAAAGTATGTTCTTTTGTTTTGACTATGAATTGTTAGGTGAAAATTCTGATTTTGCCCAATTTTATGTTTATTCTTTATGAATAATCTAGTTGTTTTCAGTAGGTTTTTGGTGTACATGATCTTAAATTATGTATACTAGTCATTGCAAGCATATGTTTGTGTGTACTTTCTGCAGTAGCCTCGATTGACAATAAAAGAAGTCGCAATAATGATAATTATTGAATAAATTTGTCAATCTGATAATTTTTAGGAAAAAAATTTCATTATCCTTCACAAGTGTAATTCTACCTTATAATATGATACAAATTTTTGTGTAAACTGTAGAGATTAGGTTTCCTTATTCCCGTTTTCTTTATTTTTTTTGTTGTTCTGGTCAAAACACAGCTGTTGTAGCACTAATATGAATTCAAAATACTAACTTTTTTATAACCACAAGAGTGGCCGAGGACCTGACCTTTTATGTACATAGGACACTTTACAATCTTTGCAAAAAAATGTAGCAAGGAGGAATGCTATATATCATCTTTTTGATAATCTATTGTAACTTTAATACAATAACTTACAAAATATTAGCTCTGTCACATCTAAGTCTGTTGAAAATTTGGCCCTAGTCTTATTGGTTTTGTTCTATCTGTGTTGCTTTATTACTTTATGATTATGATCTGTATCTACAAGTACAAGTATACATCTTGAATTTTCCCACCGTGGGAATAAGATTCGTTCTCAAAGCCATTTCTTGGTTAAGCAATAAATAACTCATGATTTGATAATGAGTGACAGCAACATTTTGATGTACACATGGAGTTGAGGTTGTAATATTGCCTTTCTTTTTCCTTTTTCTTGAACTAGAAGTAGCTCCTTGAGTATTGTCCAGTCATTCAAAGAAAAGACATATTACTTTAGTTCAGGCCCTTACATTATTGTTAAGTTACATTAAATGCTTACATTGTAACATTTCCTTGCATTATCGTTAAGTTGATGACATTTTTATAATGCATGGTTCAGCCCTGCTTGGATTGACTCCACTCCCCTGTATTCTACTTCTTTAATTTTGGGTCTGCTTAAGACAGCGTCATGTGGTTCCATGGCTTAGGCTAGGTCGACTTTCAAAAATTTAACAGTATGTGCTACTATTAGCATGATTAAACTCTTCTATATATTTACAGTTCAAAATGCATAGCCTGTTTAGGATTTAAAAAAATCCATGTCTCTGTTTAATATCATTTTAGATGTGGGAAAAGTATTGTATTCTACAATCTATCAAATAGTACTAAATCAATACCTATGTTAAAAGAGGTTTTTCATGTGGAGATCTGACTGTGAATACATGTTCTTTTCCCGAGTATACGTCTACTTTAATTGACAATTCAACGATTCGTTTTCTCCTGAAACTCCAAAGTCACTGCCTCTCTGTGTTATTCTAGGCAGTGGTCACCAATAAACCTTCTCCTATGGGTAACAAATGGGCATTTAAGTTTTTACATATCCATGATCTCATTCGCAACATGTTATAAACCAAAAAGTAGCATTATTTCCCCTGATTCTTCATGCTGTTTTGCGAATGCCTTCACACTTGTTAAGGTTGCAGTCAATTACTACACAATCTGTTTTTTCTGTCTGATCTTGTTCTTCTGTCTGATCTTTTCCTTGTGTAGATACTTTCAAATTGAATAGGAGTTAAGAATTAACATAAATTACTGTTGAGAATTAATATGTCGCATTCAGGGTTCATACATCCTTCTTTTCTCCCTATATTTTTTTCTTTCTTAGAAACTGGATAAACTCTTTTAAATAAGGCAATACATATAGCATTGGAAAGACTATACTGAAATTGTGTTTCTCTGATTTCATGTAGCTAGTTGATTTTTTTGTAGGCTCTTTGTTTCATTTCATATTTTCTTTTCTATGAAGTGCATCTCATTTACACTTATTTCTTTCTCGGTTGGTGTAGAGTTTGATTCTAAATCTGTCGGTGGTGCTTCTTGTTGTTTAAAGTGACTGCAAAACTACTCTTTTGAAGAATCTGTGTTGATTTGTTTTGTAAGGTATGTTTTATTCTTTTTCTAAACCTTTCTTCTTTACTGATATGTTTTTGAAAATATTTCATGTATTTGTCCAAATTTTTTTGGTCATTTCTTTTGCTATGTTTTTCAATCTGGTCTTATCGGCCATTTTTTAAGAGGTACCGGTGGTTGCGATCTTTTAGTGTGTTCCATCGATTTTTGAGTAATGGTAACTATCACTGTCCAAACTTTAATGTGTTCAATACAGGTAATAAAAAATTGCAGAACTGTAAGAAAATTTAAATGCTACAAACAGAAAAATATAAAATATTTCACCTTTTTTCTTTAGTCTTTACATACTCTTCTATAAATATAATGGGATCAGATTATAGGACTTATCTTATAAATTTGTTGTGAACCTACTTTGTATATTCAGTTCCTAACCATAAATGCAGAGACTATAGACCAGATCATCTTGATGAGTTTTTCAACTTTTCAAGAATTTCAATTGAACTGTGGATTTTTGAGCTGTAATTTTACATAAATAACATATGTTGTCAATATCTTGGTCACTGTTTCGGAGTTTAGTTGCAAGCAGATCTTGGTATATTCCTCATGTAATCACCATTCGATTCCCTCATTTGCTTTAAAATCATCTGCAAAGTTTGTTCTGCCATACATTCAAGAAAAAGAGTAACCATAATTAGATTTACATTATAGTTCCTAACGTTTTTTAAGAAGAGGTTGTATTAAAAGTTATCATGGAGATGCAAGATAGCCACAAAGAAAATAGTTGATAACTTCAGAATTGCCAAAAAAATAGTTGAGATCTGGGAGTTAAAACCTATAGCAAAAACTCAAAGTTGTTTAACTAATAAGAGGGAGCTAATGATGTCTATTGGGGAAATAACATCATTTACACAAGATTTTTATAAATAACTAAACATATTATTGATGTTTAGAATGTACATTCAAAAGTTATTATTTTGAAATATTTGGTCTTTTACTATTTATATGTTGAATTTTCTTGAATTGCTAGATTTTTGTCATGTAATTTGACTATTCAAATTTTTGTAACCTTTTTTTTACCATCTTTTGAGTACCTGGTTGTTATACTAATGTATTGTTATATCTATTTTACATGCACGAAGATTATGGCACCTAATAAGCAATGGATGGAACTTATTAACGATAGACTTGCTAATGCTTATATAGATGGGGTAGAGAATTTCTTGGATTATGCTTTTACAAAATTAGGAGAACCAATGTTGATCCGTTGTCCATGTATTAAATGTGGTAATGCGAAGCACAATCAGATTTTGAATTTATAGATGATAATGACATTGAAGAGGATGATGGTGAGGATGAAATACATGGGTTGCTAAGAGATTTGTACCCCGATTTTGATGGAGATAATATGAATAATAGTACTGGTGATGATCTTCGGGAGGAGGAACCAAATGCTGAAGCAAAAAGATTTTATAGGTTATTGAAAGATCTTGATCTACAATTATATGAAAATGCAAAAGTTTCTAAACTTTCTACTTTGATTAAATTGCTTCACCTTAAAAGTATTGGTCATTGGAGTAATGAGTCATTTACGATGCTATTAAAGTTTTTGAAAGATGATTTATTGCTTGATGGAACAAACTTGCCGGATTCATAATATGAGGTAAAGAAGGTAATTCGAGATCTTGGGCTTTCTTGTAAGAAGATTGATGCATGTAAGAATGATTGTATGTTGTATTGGAAGGATGATAATTGTCTTCAATCGTGCAAAGTTTGTGGTGCATCTAGATGGAAGGATGCTAAACATAGTGGGGAAGCAAAATTGAAAAAAGGAAAAAAGATACCATGCAAGATTTTACGTTATTTTCCTCTAAAGCCAAGACTTGAAAGATTATTTATGTGCTCAAAGACATCTCCTTTGATGTCATGGCATCATGACAAAAGAGTTGATGATGGAATAATGAGGCATCCAGCTGATTCAATGGCATGGAATTTTTTTGATGAACTTCACCCATCTTTTGCAGTTGAGCCTCATAATGTACGACTTGGACTTGCTAGTGATGGTTTCCAACCATTTGGAATGTCGAGAACTCCCTACAGCATTTGGCCTATGGTACTTGTTCCTTATAATTTGTCACCTTGGCTTTGCATGAAGCAAGAGAATTTTATTTTGTCAATGCTTATACCTGGTCCTGATAGTCCTGGTGATGCAATTTATGTCTATCATGATAGTCCTGGTGATGCAATTTATGTCTATCTACAACCTTTAATAGAGGAGTTGAATGAATTATGGGAAACAGGAGTGGAGACATTTGATGCATCAACTAGAAAGAATTTTACGTTACATGCATCTTTGTTGTGGATAATTAATGACTTTCCAGCATATGCAAATTGTCTGGATGGAGTACAAAAGGAAAATTGGCTTGCCCATGTTGCAATAAAAAAGCTTGCTCTACAAGGCTAACAAATGGCCAAAAACAGTGTTATATGGGCCACAGACGCTATCTTCCTCTTAATCACAAATGGAGAAATGATAAAGTGTCATTTGATAACACTATTGAGCATAGGCTACCACCAGAAATATTGTCTGGTGATGATATACTTGATCAGGTTGCTGATTTTGATGGGTTGCCATTAACAAAGGATCCACAGAAAAAGATTAAAATATCGCATAAGAAAAGGGGTGATAATTGGAATAAGAAGAGTATATTCTTTGATCTTCCATATTGGAAAACCTTATTGTTGCGACATAATCTTGATGTGATGCACATTGAGAAGAATATATGTGACAGTATTTTGGGGACAATTTTAGATATCAAAGGGAAAACAAAAGACACATTGAGTACTCGGTTGGATTTACAAGTAATGAATATACGAAAAGAATTGCATCCAATACAAAATGGAGATGAATATGAGTTGCTGGCAGCATCTTACACATTCTCTGTTGAAGAGAAGCAAAAAAAATTCAATTTTTTGAAGAATTTAAAGGTCCCAGATGGATTTTCCTCAAATATTTCTCAATGTGTCAACCTTAAAGATAAAAAAATTTCAGGATTAAAAATTCATGATTGTCATAATTCTACAACATTTACTCCCACTTGCCATGCGTGGTACGCTTTGCAAATCTGTGTCTGAACCACTTATTGAGTTGTCTATTTTTTTCAAAGTTCTTGGAGCAAAATGTTTGAGCATAGAGGAGTTGGAACAAATAGAAGCCCAAATACCAAAAACACTATGCAAGTTAGAAAAGGTGTTCCCTCCTGCTTTTTTTGATGTCATGGTACACTTGTCTATTCATTTACCTAATGAAGCTAGGATTGTTGGACCAGTTCAATATCGATGGATGTATCCAATAGAGAGATACCTACACTTTTTGAAGTGTTTTATTGGTAATATGGCTCACCCTGAAGGTTCGATTGTAGAGGGATATTTAGCAGTTGAATGTATGGCATTATGTTCAAGGTATTTGAATACAATAAAGACAAAGTTTAATTGTCCAGAGAGAAATTATGATGGTGGGATAATTGAATCTGAGGGTGGTTTAACCATATTTTGTGAACCTGGAAAAAGTTTAAAGGGTAGTTCACCAGACAAACTTGATTCACATGATTTGGAGGAGGCACATTTTTATATTTTGAAGAACTGTGATGAAATTCAATCATTTCTCGAGTAAGTATTGATTAAATCTAATAATTTACTTCTATCTTGTCCATATGTTAACTTAAAATAACATGTAGAACTTCAATTCATTGTAGAGAATTTTCACAAATTCATAGTGAGACCTCTCAACAAAGTTCAGATGTGGAGTGGAATAGACAATTCATTAGTTGGTTACAAAAAAAGGTGAGTAGAAATTAATTAATTTTCTTAAATCAAGTATGTAAATATTGTTTTCTAAAAGGGTATTTGATGTTGTTAGGTTGCAGAGTTGTACAAACATGATGATAGTAAGAGAATGGAAGATTTGCTATCGTTATCACGTGGTCCTCTGCCATATGTGACAAGATTCAAAGGCCATATTGTTAATGGATATAGGTTTCATGTGCAAGAGTATGATAAATATTTGAAAACTCAGAATTGTGGGGTAGTTGTAGTAGGTGAGACCGGTGAAGAGCAAAAACATATGAATTACTATGGCAAGTTAACCGAGGTTCTTGAATTACAATTTGTTGGGGAGAGAAGAGTGACTTTATTGTGATGTAAATGGTTTGATGTGTATGATCAGAAGAGGGGAGTTAAAATGGATGAATATGGCTTTGTAAGTGTTAACCGTCAGCGATGTTTGAAAATAAATGAGCCATTTGTATTAGCCAGCCAAGCATCACAAGTATTTTATATTATCGATCATTCGAATAAAGGTTGGCATATAGTGCAAAATGTTCAACCTCGTGATTCTTTTGATATATTGGAAAAAAAGGATGATGACTTAGAAGAGTTAAATAACTCTACACAAATGAAAAGAAAAAGAACTCATTAAGGTTAGCAGCTTTATTATGCTTGCTTTTACTTTATTAATTTTTTATGGTAATGATTCTTTATAGTATTTTCTGTGAAAATTTGTTTAATGATCTTGGTCTTTAATGTTACCTTGATTTTACTAAAGTAGTAATGGTTCATGCGAGGAACCTGTGTTACATGTACATGTGTCTTTTTCTGAATGCGTTTTTAGTTCACATTTCATCTTATGAAAAACTTCCTTACCTATTTGATCTTTTGTTTGGAAGACTTTGCTCTTATTATTATTATTATTATTAATATTATTATTATTTTGTATTAGGTTGACATGAATCCCTCAAAAACTCTGAAGTATGAAATGGGACAAGCTTCAAAAATTCCCAAGCATGAACTCATTCAGCCTGGTGCCTTAGCAAAGGGACTAGGTCAAAGTTTGAAAGTTATGAGCACTACAAGAGTTAATAATGAACAAAGGACTCCGATTTCCAAAAATAGAAGTTACAATGCCACAACTTCTAAGCTGAATAAGCTAGCAGACAATAGTTTCCATGTGCATCCTTGTTTTGATGAAAAGGAAGACAATGCTCCTCTCCGTCAAGGAGCTGAAATGAATCAATACACTTTGACCAGTGATGCAAGGGCTCGAAGACAAAGCTTAGGGATTAATGCTGAAAAAACGACTCTGATTGGCAAAAATAGAAGTACTACAACAACTTCTAGCCGAAATAAGCCAGCAAAGACTAGTATCCCTGTGCCTCCTAATTTTTATCCAATGGAAGACGATGACACCCTCTTTCTAGAGGCAGAAGTGACTCGAGATGCTCAAAGAAGTGATAATTTGCAAAAGAGTTAGTCCAATTAATCTATTTGATCAAGATTTTTTTTTAGCTTTCTCTACTTAATCTCCTTTGTATTCTTTCTGTTATTAATAATGGGCATGAACTTCTTATTTTGGTTGACTTCCATCAAAATTTGCAGGTGCATTTGAATTTGATAAGTCAAAATAAGTGATTGGAGTGCCTCGATTTGCTCAAAAAAGTGATACTAGTATTTTATTTTATTTGTGCAACTTTTTTTGTTAGTTGAATTAAAGTGTTAGTTTTTATAACTTGCACTTAAATTTGCAGGTCCGTTTGAATCTAGAAAAGCAAAAGAAGTGTTTGAAGTGGCTCAAGGTGCTAAGGAAACTGAAACTAGTATGTATTTTCTTTTATGTAGTATTTTCTTGTTGTTACCTGTAAAGCAGTCAAAAAATTATCTTGCCTCGCTTCCATCTGCAATAGATATGTTAGCATATGATAGCATCTTTCCATAGACATTCTTGATCCTTTGAGTGAATTTTCCAGTTGATTGATGGCTCCAAGCGTCATTTCTTAGAGGAAAGTGGTAGGCCCAAATATCTTACAGGAAAAGTACCCACTGTGAAACCCATAATATTTAAATTAAAAGGAGTTCCTTAAGTAGTGTTCCTGCAATAAACATATTGTAAGCTTAACTTTTTTACACATTGGATGAAATCTGAAGTCTGGTAAGCCCATCATAATCTTCAAGACCATAGTTAAGGACTCCATAACCAATATAAATAGCAGGGGAGACATGGGGTCCCCTTATCGTATTCCTCGCTTTCCCTCGAAATAACCATTTTCTACCCCATTCACCATAACAGAATACATGGGAGGTGTTACACATCATAATCAGCTTCACAAAACCATCTGGAAACCCATAACCAAGTAAAGCTTCCTCTAAAATTCCCAACTCAGCATGTCATATGCTTTTCGGAGATCAATCTTCATCAAACACCTGAGACTGGTTTTCCTATTGTAATGCCTTCATAAGTCGTGATATATTAAGACGTTGTGGACCATAGATCTCCCTTGAACAAAAGTTGCCTGATTCTCTGCTACCAAGTAACTTACAACATATTTTAGTTTCTGACAAAACAGTTTCGAGATGACTTTATGGATCACAATACAACACGAGATAGGTCTGCACTGACTAGCATTTTCAGGAACAAGGACATTCGAGATAAGGGCAATATTAGTAGCATTTATCTGTCTTAGTAACTGACCATTCCGGAAGAAATCCAACAGTTCTTTAGCAACATCTTTCCCACGATATCCCAAGCTTCTCTGTAGAAATCACTACCATAGCCATCGGGACTAGGACTGCTTTTCATATCAATACCAAACACAGCTTTCCTAACATCCTTTGCATTAAGAAGTTTCAATATTTCCAATTGTTGTTCAATAGCTTGCTTCAATTGTCTCTGTTTAGTAACTGGGTAAAAATACCTTGTGTTTGCATCTCCAAGCCTGATCCAGTTTGCCTGACTTCTCTGTAGTAGGAACATCTCTGCTAAGTTAGAAGCTTGTTTGAATTATATCAGTTTTTTGTTGTGATTATTTTCATCATTATTACCCTGAGTGTTATTCAAATTATTCTTCTTTTCATTGACTACTACTTCCTTGTGATTCTATGTTGTGCATTTTTCCTCTGAGATTGTGTCACTGTTGTCATGGGCTATTTCACCTACACCACGGGTTTCGTTTGCTTCTTTTAATTTCCTTTGTATCCTTCTTGTTAGTAATGGGCATGAACTTCTTATTTCGATTGACTTGCATCAAAATTTACAGGTCTCTTTGAATTTGACAAGGCTAAAAAAGTGACTGAAGTGTCTCGGCATGCTCAATGAAGTGATACTACTATTTTATTTTGGTTGTCTAACTTTTTTAGTAAGTTGAATTGATGTCTTGGGCTTTTTGACTTACAGTTAAATTTGCAGGTTTGTTTGAATCTAGAAAAGCAAAAAAAGTGGTTGAAGTGGTACAAGATGCTAAGGGAATTGAAACTAGTATTTATTTTCTTCTATGTAATTTCTAATAGTTTCTGCATTGTTACCTGTAAAGCAGCTAAAACATTATGTTGCCTCGCTTCCATAGGCCGTGAGAATCTAAGAGTAATAAGACTTCACTATGAAAAGACCAAATTGTTTCCCCTTCCATATCAAGCTATCCTCACTGTTGTTAAGATCTTTAGATAAAGATAGGAGACCAACAAATTCTATAGAACTCTCCTTATCCCAGTCAATTAGTTTCCTTCATAGAAGTATGTTCCAGTTGTCTCCTTCTTCACTTTGTGCTATAGTGGGATTGAACTTCTTGTTTGGTTTTCCTTACCTTAGATTTTGCAGGTCCATGTGAAACAGAAAGGGCAAAGAATGTGAGGGGAACAAATATTTGTAAGAATGTTTTGCGACTGAGACCTGGAGAAAAACTAAAAGTCACTTTCTATCAAAATCGAGTCGTCGGGCAGAATCACACCTCATTTACGAGACACTTGGGTTTGCTAGTTCGTGATCGTAATATGTGTCCATGCGGGTACACTCATGGATGGACATTGAAGAGCATAAGCTTGAGCACATGTGGGCAGCTGTTACTGTAAGGATTACAACATAACTATCTTTTCTTTTTACTGATAACTGTCAAGAATCCCTTTTCAAAAAGTATTGGATGTTTCAGTTTGAAACATGAGACTCTTGATTTCACATTCCTTCTCCTTTAATAACAAAGTATAGTTACTCAGTTTCAATGGATAGATAAAAATTCTCACATTTTGTCTTTTCTCGTTAGCCTATGTGATAATAAAATCTCTTGCCACTACCTGCTAATAAGAGGCTTTTGAAAATTAAACTTTATTCTTCCACTGTAATTCCTCTAGATGCTGTTATTAGTTTAATATGGCTATAGTTAATATGTAATTATCATTTACATGTTTGTTTTGTCAAGATACACATCTTTGGATTCTGCAGTTGGTAAAAACTATCAATTATTGTTTTTCAATTTTATGTTAGAATTTCAATGTGTAACCTTCATCTTAGCAAAATTTGGACATTTCTCAGTCATAGCAGTGTATTGATATGTACTTCGTTAAGTATTGAGCTGACACTAACTGTTACTTCAGGACCTAAATGTTTGATAAGAGGATACACCTATTCACTGAAAGCCTCTACCAAGTGTATACATTTCTTGGCCTTCTTGGCGGTTTTCACTATTAATAATCTTTCTTTGGTAATGAATTGTATATGTTGTACTTCTGTCTTTAATGATTCATTAATGTTTGTTCTGTAAGATGGAGTAAATCACAATTCCATAACTGCCCTGCCACAATCTACTTTTTGATCTTGGTCCAGTGTCATTGGTTGATCCATTGTAGACTTTCCTTGACTTTTGCCTGAGCTACTAATCTCCAGCCACCTGTAACTTTCCTCCACAACTCTCTTTTCCATTGACATGACATGAATAGATGAGTGGGGTCTTTTAAATAAGGTTGATCACATAACACAAATCTTATACTTTCTCACTGTATCTCCATAGACAATAATATGCTTCTTGTCAACAACTTCTTGTGATTAGATACCCATAGTATAAATCTCTGTTTGCTAGTTGAATACACATTAACTTGGATATACACTTGTAGATCATATTACAACATGAAGTAGGTCTATATTGACTAACATTGGCCAATGTTGAGACCTTAGGGATAGTTGAAATTATGGTAGCATTTACTTGTTTCAACAGCATCCCTATTCTGAAAATGTCCTGTACAACATGAAAAATATCTCCATCCACTACAATCCATGAAGCATCTTAAAGAATAAATAACCAAAACCATCACACTGTTGAGCGATTGTTAAAGCTTGTCACTTCCAAAGTCCTCGGGTTTTTCACTCTTTCACCCATTAGCCACTACCTTTTTAATTATGCTACTGTTGTGGCTTACTTTCTTTTCAAGCAGAAGAAAGATTCTGTTACTATTGAATCACCTAACATAGACTAGAAATAACTAACAAAAACTTCATCTAGTATCTCCTGATCATGATGTATTTGTCCTTGCCCAACCTTGAATTTGTGTTATAGCTTTGTTTGATTATACAGGAAAAATAAACTTTTACAGTCATCACATGTTCTCCCTGCAAGATAGGATTGCTAGGATCCTATTATAGTAGTTTCTGTTCCTTCACGTCATGCTTCAAGTCCACTCACTTGTGTCACTATTTTACTCTCAACGCTATTTCAAACACTATATAATAGTGATGTGAGTAGATTATAGGTTTTAAACAGACAACTTGTGGTTGTTATTTATTTGAAATTTTGATTTCTGTTCCTAAAATTTCTAGGTTACTGCCCTATTAGGTGATCTATATTTTGATGCCTTGTTTTCCCTTATTCAAGAGATTTTGTTGGTATCTTTTCTATTTCAGGAGAAGTTTGACAGTGATGACATGAATGATCAAAGAGATAATGTTTTGCAACATATGAGAAAGCTTTGGAATAACTGGAAAGGATCATTGCACAAGAATGTGAAATCTAAGTCATTGCACGAGGTTCTTAAAGATGTGCCGATGGGAGTAGACAAGAGTGATTGGGAATGGTTAGTCAAGGAACACTTTTTATCTGATAAATTTAAGGTAAGACTTCATATAGTTATTAACAAATATCATTTTATTTCTAGTCACATATGATTAGTTTTTTGGAATATACCACGTTCAAATTGAGTTTTGATTTCGGTAATTTTTTTTGATGTCTTCTATCCACAAGATCTACCAAATAAAATTGCAATGGTGTTTTTTTGTACTTCTGTTCTCTTTTACCCTCTTCCCGCTGAGCTTAAAAGTACACATTAAATATAGAATCATTAAACAAGATTGTGATAATTTCAGTGTTGTGTTGTTAATGCAGAAAGCAAGTACAAGAAACTCAGTCAATAGGTCTAAGTTGTGTATGCCTCATCGTATGGGTAGCAAGCTTATTAGAGAGATTGTTTACGAAATGGTAAATAAATCATGCAACCCTACAAGGAAACCTCTCCTATTTCTATAAAATATCTTTTGACTTATTTTTTTTAATCGTGAAGGGAGGCAAAGATGGTAATCCTCCAAACATGGCAACTATTTTCTCTGAGACACGTAAGAAGGGAAATAAGCTTGTCGAACCTGAAACCACTGAAAAATATGTATGTTTATCAATAAATTTCATTTAACATCCTTACTCTTACTTGGTGCATTGTATTATCTTAAATATTCTTATGTTTTTTAGGCTGAAATTCACGAGCTTGTACAATCTCAGCCATCTCTTACTAATATTGAGGTAGTGGAAAGGTGCTTTGGACCTCAACGCAAAAGTCACGTAGTTGGATTTGGTGGTGGAATAACAACCAAGGAGTTGAAAGGCGGTACCACCTCAAAGGCTGCATTGTGGGAAGAGCTAAAAACAACTTGAAAAGAAAAGGAATCACTACGAAAACGCATGGATATTCTAGAGACTAAATATGAATGATTAATAACGTTTCAAAGACACTTCATCCAATTCTAGGCGTCAACGATCGTTAATCACTATAAAACCCAACTAAATGAGTTAGGGTCGAATCCCACAGAGAGCGGTACGTGTTTCAGATTCAATTGGGAAGTAAAAATGTGGTCAAATCAGTTATAGGAATAAAAATTATAGAGTAAAAACATCATGCAAATTAGGGGGTGCCATGGATGTCAAATGGGGGTTTTGGTTTTGATTTTCAACTACAAACAGCAGTCACAAACAAGACGAATTAACAATAATGAGGCGGGTTCTTGGGATGTGATTGATTATAGGCTAATGTAGACATGGGTAATTGCAACTATTAGAAAATAGCTAAATATTAGTGAGTAAGCTAGGCTATAAAGGATGTAAACTTTCTTTCGAACAATTTACCCCGAATCAAGTTGATTTCTCTCGAACATCAACAAGCATGCAAATTAAGAATAGCCCACACCTTAGTCCATTCACTCTCTCGAGCTGAATGTGTGGAAAAGGGTTTAGGATTCACTCTCTCGAGCTGAACCCAGATCAACCCAATACCCACAGACCATCAATCAAAAACCTTAGTTCTAAAACCTCTCTCTCGAGCAAGTCAAGAACACAAAGGTAGAACTGCATTTGCAACTACACTTTTTAAATTAAACCACAATAAATGATTGAACTCACTTTTAAATAGCATTTAAACTAACAATTAGCAATACCCATAAGCTAAATCAGCCCATAATTACATAATCACACCCCAAGAATTGGGGTTTTAGCTAGACATTATAAAAAGATAAAAACAGTTATCAAATTGAGTTTCCATCAACTGGGTAAGAGTGATTTCGTCTTTACAATGGTCCAAATTGATGAATCTCAAGGACCCACTTCCAATTTCTCAAAAGTGAATTTCTTCAATCCTTCAAAGCTAAAGGAAAAACTAGAGAAAAATTGTTCTCCAGAGTAATTGATAAAAAGATTGATGATAGATATCAAAATTGATACAAACTAAAATGTTCAAAAACGTATTTATAGTTGTCGTAAATAAGCTACGAAAGCTCATTCGACGAATTAAGTCGAGCTTGCCGAACCACTCGGTGAGCCGCCCTTTGGTCACTTCCATCGCCCTTCTGCCTTGGCGTTTAGCATCCTCAAGGTCTGTAACTTTAGGCGATCTAGCACTGCATCGCGGAACTACTCGGCGATCCGCCGACTGCTCCTTTCTCTCACCGACTTGGTTTCTTCCCTCAGGGCTTGGCACATTGGAACTTTGGGCGGTCATATAGCCATTCGGCGATTCGCCAAGTGAACTTGGCGATCACCAGGCTTGCCTTTCTTCATTCTTTCAGCTCGTTTTGTTCCTTTTTGCAAGTTAGTGTCCTTGCTTTGTTCCTCAATCCCTATTCCTGTAAAATCAAGGAACATCAGTTATTGGCACAAAATAAGCATTTGAGGACACTAAATCTATATAAACAAAGCCCTAAATGAGTCCAAACCTTGGACTTATCAACACTCCCAACTTAAACTTTTGCTTGTCCTCAGGTAAAACTCAATTTCAGCAGTTCAAAAGGGATGTCTCAAACAGTGCTACATAAGACTCAATCATGAATGCACACAACAAGACTCAACTTACTCATGCAAGGATCAATTGTGCACACAAAGATTCAAATTTTGACTCACCATTATCAAAGATTCTCAAGTTCACAGTACTTGCTTCAAATACAAGTTCAAGCTCAACAAAGGTACTCAAATGCCCTCACAACAAAGATGATTCCATATTCACACACAATTCTTCAACAATTTATAGCTTCGGAATCACATACAACGCTCACACTCACAAAGATGAACACATGCATGACTTCACCCATAGGTTTGTCCTTATTTTCCAATCAACAATTGTTTCAGTTAACTCAAGATCAAAAAGGTCTTTTCAAGGCTTGTAACGGGGCTGAGTGTGAAGGTATGATCATTTAGGCTCAGTGGCTGCTACCCTCATGAAATGTGGT
>JAJONR010010180.1:0-18798 GCA_029582245.1 Solanum etuberosum
CATGAATTGGTTTCAATATACTCTTTGATTGAAAAAAAATTCATGAAATTTCCATATCATAATAGATCTATAAGAGGAAATGTTCAATCTGCTCATACTTCATCATCAAGAATTGATCAAGAGGTTATTGATGCTTCAAAGAATCAAAAGAACATTGTTGATGGAGGAAGAAAAAAGAAGTTGAAATTGAGTGTTATTGCTAAAATTTCCTCTAGGATTATGTCTTGGAAGATGCTGAAGTGTATAAAGCATAATTGAAAGAGGTTATGCTTAGTGTTTTTCTTGTTTTTTGGTATTTTTGTTTTCAATCTGGTGTCTTTGTAGTCATTTAATTCTGTAATCGCTTGGTTAGATCATGATGAATTTGGATTTGAGTCGTGTAAGTCTCATTAAATGGTAGAGTCATTTAATTCTGTAACCGTTTTTTGTTAGATTATGATGAATTTAAATTTGATTCGTATAAGTCTCATTAAATGGTAGCGTTTATAGTATTTTCTTATATTTGCTCGAAAATAAAATTTCAAATCAGGAGAGAAATTTTATTGAGATTATCACTACCCTCTATGGGTATATGCTTAATGCTTAATATATGATCAATCTCTTTTTGTTACATTTCTTCCTTCTAATTACTACTACCTAAAGCTTTATGTTACCTCTTCGTGTTAAACTTTTCAACCTAATTCTAATTTGGAAAATATATTAAAAATTAATATAAAGAAATACAAATAAAGAATGTAATGTGGTTGTAAATTACAAATGTTACGAAACTGAATCAGAGTCCAGCTTCTAAAATTATCCCAAAATAAAAAGTTATCACCTAACTATTTTGAATTAAATTTACATCGATTTTGATCGTAATTCTAACCCTCTAATTTTCCTCCTCTCCTTTTAAAAGTTTCCTTCTAAAAAATTATACTCAAATTAAAAGCAAGTACATCAGAAATAAAATATAGTGTGATAATATATAGACCCCCATTCTATCAAATCAGATATATATAGAAAAATAGTCCTAGTTAAAGCATTAACATTTTATTTTCGTTTATTTTCTAAAACTAGAGAAGCAAAACCTATAGTTAAAAACCCTTCATTAATGTCTTACAATAATATACAAGAGTATCCAAATAAGAATTATTAAAAAAATGTTTCCTTCAAGATCTTGAAGAACTAGCTGATCAATATGTGTCTCAATTACCACACGACTATACATTATCAAGCAACTTTTCAACCCAACTGAGAGCTTCTCGAACACTTATAATCTATACAAATGACGAGTTAGCTTCTCGAACACTTATAATCTATCAAAGCTACCTCATTTGTTGGGTGCTTATTGTTCCAGCATGAAGTAACACTAGACCTGACATTACATATGTTGTGGGGTTTGGTGCGTTACATTATTCTTAAAATTCCACATCCAAACATCTTCTCATGACATAATACTCTGTGAAATATGTTTAATCGCATATACTTCAGATACGATAAATGATGCATATTTGTTGAACAATGAAATTAATAGCATGTAGGGGTGACAAAATCAACTGAAACTCATCCAATTCATTTGGATCATGATCCATTGGTTAAGTTGATCGAATGAGTACTATTTCCTCTGTCTCAATTGATATGACACTTTTCATTTTTCAAGATTCAAAAAACTTAAGTTTGACTAGGAATTAGCTCATGGAATTTTCAAATATTTTGAAATGAAGTTTGTTAATTTGTAAACTACGTAAAAAGTATTATAAGTCACAATAATTGACAAATTCAAAATATTTAAAAAAGATATATGAAAAATTTACCATCAAAAATAGATTTATTTGAATCTCAAAATTAAAAAAATATCACTTTACTCTGAAACGGAGAAAGTATTATCTTTTATCAATTTGACTTCTCACAATATTGAAGACTAAAACATGATTTATTTGGTATTCTATTTAATAAAGGAAGTACATAAATTTGGCGTATATCCCTACATTTTTTTACATTTTTTTAGAGGTAGAACCATATAAATGTGTGTTCAAAAGGAAGAAACCTTAATAAGAAGAAAATAAAATTGTATTTAGAAAAAGGAGTTCTTGGTCTAATTGAGTAAGAGTTATGATGAAATAAAATAAATAAATGATGTTCGATATATGATATATTGAGCAAAGAAATGTGACTCTAATGATAATAAACTTAAACAAATAGCACAAGCAAAGATTAGTACTCCTAAGAAGGTAAAAAGGTGAAATATAATAAATAATTAATGTTCCAGAATCCAGATCAACCAGCAAATGAAAAAAAGAGAGTTAATTTTAGGTTTAACAAACATAAAAATCATATTTGTACGCTATAGCTATAGTTTGCATAATTGCGCTTCATAGCAAATTTTATGTTTGCTATGGCTATTAATCTGTATATTTCGGTATACATATACATAAAAATCTGTATTTGTATATTTCGGTATACTAATACATAAAAATATGTATATGTATATGTAACTGTATTTTTGTATATATGTTTTTTGGTAGTGATTTTAAGTCGAATATGTATATGTGTATTATATGTATTTAAATATAGATTTGTATATGTATATGTAACTGTATTTTTGTATACAGATAGATTTGTATACAAATCTCTCTCTCGCTTTATACAAACACAAATTATACATTGTATTTTTATAATCTGTGTTTGTATAAAGCGAGAAAGAGAGAAAGACAAAAGAGAACTGGGCAGGGGAAGATTTGTATTGTATAATTATAAGTGTATAGGACGAAGAGATATGTATTTGTATGTGTATGTATAGTTTTCTCTCGCTTTACAAACACAAACACAATTTATACATTTGTGTTTGTATAAAGTGAGAGAGGCGTGAGAGAGAGTGGCGAGCGAGATTTCTGGGAGAGAGAGGCGAGTGGCAAACTGTTTGCTACAGATTAGAATTAATTGAAACTGTGGTTATAGCATTTAATTTGAATTAATAGTTTGCTATTTTATAGTACAATTTTTCCAAAAAATTATGTGACAACAAAAGGGGATAAGAATGTGAATTAGGGAGGATTTTAGTAGCTCAAATTGTGTATACATATAGGTTAGATAATTGTATATATGTAACTGCTATGTATATGTATCAATGATTGTGTTTGTATATCTGCATAAAATTTGAATTTGTATACAATTGAATCGAAATAAAACGTTTGTATATCAAATCTCTCTCTCTCGCTTTATACAACACAAATTATACATTGTAATTTGTATAATCTGTGTTTGTATAAAGCGAGAAAGAGAGAAAGAGAGAAATACAAAAGAGAACTGGACAGGGGAAGATCTGTATTTGTATAATTATAAGTGTATATGACGAAAATATATGTATTTGTATTTGTATATACACTTTTCTCTAGCTTTATACAAACACAAACACATTTTATACATTTGTGTTTGTATAAAGTGAGAGAGGCGGGGAAGAGACTGGCGAGCGAGAATTTCAGGGAGAGAGGCGAATGACAACAGTTTGCTACGGGTTACAATTAAATCAAACTGTGATTATAGTATTTAATTTGAATTAATAGTTTGCTATTATATAAAATTTTCCCTATTTTATTCATAAAATTTTAAGTTCTCAAAATGGATTCTTGGATCATGATCTAAAAAGTTAATAAATTACAAAAAATTAAAATAAAGATCATTTACTAAACAACAGTCTCACAAACGTAAATTCCAACAACGGCTTAATGGGCTAAAGTAGGTCCTCGTCCTTTTTTTTGATGTAGTCCGGCCCATACGGATGGCCTGGGAATTCCAATTTTACCAACAAATAATTGCCCTTTCTTAACACTTTCTGCATAATCAACTCGCCAGCTTGACTTGGCATATTCATTAAGAAAATAATTTATAATATAGATATTTTATCAAACTATTAAGAATGAGTGACAAGTAAAAGTGAACGGAGATAGTATTTTTGAAGTCAAAGTCAACTAACTGATGCCTTTTTTAAAATTAAGAAATTCTCAACCAAACATTGAGAATGACAGCCAAAACAAATCCCAATAGATTATAATTAATATGTATTAACCAAACTGATGCTTCTCCTTAACACAATTTTCCTAATCATTATATTGCTTTGCCAACCAGCCAACTATTTTTACCCCATAATAATTGTAAGGATAAATTACTACTTAATTAACTTTCCATATTTCGTGGACTTTCAAGATAGGTTGACTTCGAACCTTTATAGAGACTCATTAATTTTTACACTATTAGGTTAATAATGACAACATATTCAATATAATTGTACAAAGTGAAATTTAAAACAATACTACCTGGTGGAGATATAAATGTTGTTTTAAAAAAAAAATCGATTTAAATATAACAAATCAAAGTAATTATGAAAGTCAAGATTTATGCATCCAACCATTCAATGACTATATGGATAAAATTTACTCTAGATGATAATTTTGGGTAGCTTTCAGAGAAAAAGTCAGGTAGAACAAGCAAAAAAATTAGTACGTTGATGAAATTGCTTTCGTTGATAATTAAAAAGTTGAATAGAAATTTAACAGTTCTTTTACCAACGAAACAGCTGACTTTGATTTTAGAAATAAAATGACAAAATTTCTTCAACTGTTCAAAAACTAAAAGAAAAAAAAGGGGAAATGGTTCGAAATATATTCGAATTTTAATTGAAATTGTTGTAACAATTTCAAACTTTGGGCAGGGTCTATTATCCTACACTAATTAATAATGTATTTTAAAGATATATATAGGCTCATGTGGACATCATAAACATTGCATCATTATAAATAGTAACTACATTTATATATCTTTAAAATACACTATTAAATATAGTGCACGAGTAATAGGTTCTACCCAAAGTTTGGGATTGTTACAATAATTTTGATCGAAGTTCGGATATATTTCAGACATTTTTCCCAAGAAAAATATTAAATTTGCAAATACTTTAGTGTAAGAAATAAAAGAAGAACTAAGGTAAATAATAGTCCAACCAATTAATTAAGTTTGATGTAATATATTGTATGTATGATCGTGCATATAATTTATATATATTGATTAGAAAAAATAAACAGTAAATTTATTTTACTATTTGTGTAAGATTCCAAAACTGAAATGCTAATTAATTAATCACACTAGTGTGAAGACGGCAAGGTTTGCAATCACAATATTATGTCATTAAATTTCCGAATAATATACGCTTCTATTAAATTAGATGTATGCCATCATAATTTATTTATTTTTCGTTAATCTATGTCGTCATCATATATAATAATTTTTTTTATAATAACTCAAAAATAGAGTATTGTCGTTGACGTTTAAATCACTTCAAATCTAGGTCTATTCCTATTGTTTTTAGGAAAAATACACACCAATAGGCATATATTGTGAATTATATTTGATAACTTTTGGTAGCTTTCAAATAAAGAGTCTGGTGGAGTGCGCAAAATATTTTTTTTTCTTTCAATAGTGATGATAGCTTTATTTAAACTTTTGTTTGTTATACTTGTTGAAAGTTGAATACGGTAGAAAAATATAGAACGGATTATTTTGCTGTAAATAAAATAAAATGATAGTTGTATAAATTTTCTAAAACAGTTTAAATATATAAAAGAAGAAAGTGCAAAATGGTATATTAAGTAGGAAGATTTGACAACTTGACAAATGACACGTCTAAAAGATGAACAAGTCAAACTTTTATAAGAAACTGCATGCGTTTAATCCATTTCTTTTGCTTTAAGGGTAGGTGACTTTTTCTGGGAATAATTATATTCTTCAAAAAATAATAATAAATACAATTAAATAAATATATAAACATTTAAAACAAAAATTTATGGGATGATGGAAATGTATTTCATTGTGGAAATTTAGTGATAATTTACTGATAGATTTCATTAAGTAAATGATAAATTTTAAACATATCTCATTCCCATTTTTTATATAAAGTCAAATAAAATATATGAAATAGAAAATTCGATAAAAAAAAGTCTCATTTCTCTTTCAGCTTTTTGATTTTATGTTTACCACCTTGCTGGACTAAAAAAAAAAAAAAGCTTTCGAGTATTCCACAATAAATTTTTATGTTATGATTTTAGTCATTTTGACGACCCTATCTTAATTACCACATTTCCCCTGTTCGGTCTATTGCTCTTTTCTTGCGCCTACTTCGCTGTAGGGGATTGGTTCTCTTTTTTGTCAAATTGCTTATAAGGGGAATTGAACCCTCTTCTGTTGCTAGGACCATATGTGTAATGTATTGCTTCGATCTAATAATCTTTTCGGAGTAGCTTTTGGCTTTTCTTTTTATTTTTTATAATCATTTGATTGAAAACCTCTTTCTTTTTATTAGTCAGATAAATTTGAAATCTTTTTTTTCTTTTAATATAATAATAAGGTAAGCTTCTTAAATGATGATGTGCAAGAGTGCACTTAACTTAATTACTTCCCTACGTATCAGATACCATCCCACCTCAAATTTAGGGTTAAACATTTGGAACGGAGATAATTTATCATGGGGATCCAACATCGATATGTAATAATTGGGATGAATAACGCTCTGATAGTATATAAAAGTTGGTATTCTTATTCTGTATTTTTAAATACAATTTGGTATTAAGAGAATATTTGTAAAAGTTGTAGAGTTGTAGGGCCAGTTTAGGTAGGTTAAACTTTATAATGATGAGCCAATAGAATTTGAAAGATTTAATCGAAAAAGAGGAAAGCTGAGTCAGAAAACAGATTTTGATAAACAAAAGTGTCAGTTCCCTCATGAGTTTTATTTAGCTTTTAGTATATGATTTCATTTCTTCCCAATTCCCAAACAAAATAACAAAATTAAGAGTTCCACTGAGGGTCCTGTTTCACTTCTTTTACAAAAAATCCAAAACCTTCCTTTCCTTTTTTTTATTTTATTTTATTTAATTGGTACTTTGCTTTTATATTTTTCTTCACGTGAAATGTTACCAAGTCATACAAGACAGCCATACCAGGACAAGGACCTTATTTTTATTTTTTTTCACATCGCTTCTTATTAAGATTTTTTCAATATTCAGAATTCGAATTTAAATTTTTTGATTATACCATATCGATTGATGATTTTTTACGTTTATTTAATTACTATCTCCTCAATAAAAGTTGAAATTATTAATAAGCAAATCTTATTCGAGATACATTATTATTTCGACCTTTTTCTGTAGAAGAAAATGTTAAATAAATTGCTGCCGGTGTTGTTAGGGTGTGCACGTCTGCCACAAATTAGTCTACAACTGAAAAAAGAAACAAATTAGTTTACACAATCAAGAGATTTGAAATATTACTAAGTTTAATTAGATGCCTTGAATTTAAGTTATCAAAATGAAAGAACTTTTTTATATGGAGTGTTTTTTCCTTTTATGGGCCCTCACATGATGTAAATCCAAATAAATAAGAATTCCAAAACAGGCACTAAACACTAAATAAAAAACAAATACTAAAAAATAGTTTATTGGTAGTGGTTTGCATTCATAAACAATTCCAATGATTATCCCTAAATTATATAAACCCCAAACTATTTTCTCGGAAGAAACTTTAAAATTAAACAACATTGGAGATACCACAGAGCTAGTAAAGATCGAGGGGTTTCATTGGAACCTCTTCAATAAAATATATATTTTTTATATATAATTAAAATTATTATTTTTTATAGTAGATATTTGAATCTTCTTCAATTTCTTCATGTGTTACTTTTTCATATTTTGAACTAGTTAATGAAAATCTTGATTTTTGTAGTATAATAGTTGCAACTCTACTCAATTTCGCAGGTGCATTGGTGGAACTGAAGACTCACTTATTTATTATTTTCATTTCACCAACTATATTATGGTCCACTTCTTTTTTAAGAAATTTAAAAATCTCACTTAAATTATTAAAAAAAAAAAAAAAAAAACCTCTGGTCTATTTCATAAAATAAAACAAAGAAAAAATTAACGCGATTTATTGACTTGGTGCAATTTTTGTTTGGTAGTTCTAAACTTGTATATTGACACCATTAATTTTCTTCTGAAAAATTCAGAAGAAAAGAAAATACCTCTGCGTACCTCTCCCAAAGCCAAATGTGAATCAAAGAAGTGAGAAAACAGAGGTATTTGCAACATACCTACCTACCTACAAAGATTTTTACTTTCTTGGTTGAATTTTTCTGCAAAATAATCCCTTTTTCAGTCTTTTCTTCAGATGCATTCTTGTACAAAAAGACCTTAATGACAGCTGAAGAAGTTTGAAAACTTTGTGAGAGGACATAAGGTTCTTGGAAATGATCTTGGGGTTTTCAAGATTGTTTCAAAGGACCTTGTAAAAATGTTTGAAAATTGTTGAGAGCTGAGTACTAATTTCTTGATAGAGACTAAAGGTGTTTGTTTTGGTATGAGTTTTCTTGTTGGGGTTTTCAAGATTCTTTGAAAGACATCTTTAAATGTCTGAACAAGCGAAGGTTCGTTTGGTTCGTTGCCCAAAGTGTGAAAATTTGCTACCTGAGCTTACTGATTATTCTGTTTACCAGTGTGGGGGTTGTGGTGCTGTTTTACGAGGTACTCTTCACTTCTTAATCTTCCTTTTTCTTTGTTGTTTTCTGCTTAGTTTACTAGAGGAATGGGTAAAAAGCAATTCTTGAAATTGGTTTAGAATGGGTAAAGTGCAATTCTTGAAGTTGATTTGTTCTTCAAGTTGTGTGATTTCGTTTTCTTTGACTGTTTCCCTTTTTGTTATTTTTGTGGTCAGATTGGAAGATTGATTTGTTTGCATTAGTGGTTTTTCTTTGTCTTGTTGTAGTTGAAGTCTTCTGAGATTGCTATCTTTTTCTTTTTTTTCCCTTTCTTGTTAAAGTTACAGCTAAAAATAAAAATGGGGAGTTGAATAAATTTGTAGAGAAGTCTGAAGAAGAAACTGTGGAGAAGCCTGAGAATTTTGATCTTTCAGAGAAGAAACTTATGAACATGGCTGATGGTTCCGGGTACGATGTCAAGTCAAATGCTAGTTCTTCCAGCACAAGGGATAGGAGGAGGGCTTTGCGCGATGCGCCAGAAACTTACAGGGCTAATTTGAGGAATGTTGCTGATAATTGGGCTAATGAGGATGATAGGGTGATGTATAAGACTAACATTGATGAACAAAGACAAGAAAATATGGCCAATGAGTTTGAACCTTTTGACTCTCAGAATGGAAAAGAAATTGAAACTCGAGGGATAGGCCGAGTTACTCCATATAGGAGTAGTAGGCAGAGAAGTGAGGGAGAGGTGTTGTCTAGGTCTAGAAGAGCTGATCGTGAAGGTATGAGGTATTCATCCTCCATTAACTCAGAAGAGGGTCAGTTGCGCTACTCTTCAGGATCGATTTATGATAGTGATAAGAGGTTGTACAGGAAGGATGTGGATGGGTTCAATCAGGATGAACAAATTCAAGAAAATATGGCTAAAGAATTTGAACTTTCTGACTCCCGGAACGGAAAAGAAATTGAATCCCGAAGAACAGGTAGAGTTCCAGATTGGAGAAGTAAGGAGAGAAGTGAGGCAGAGGTGTTGCCCAGGGCAAGAAGAGTTGATCCTGAAGGTATGAGGTACGCGTCCTCCGTTAACTCAGAAGAGGGTCCTTCTGGCTACTGGTCGGGTTCAAATTATGATAATGATAAGAGATTGTATAGAAAGGATGTGGATGAGTTCAGTCAGGTTGATTGTCCAGTTGATGAGCGAGCAGAGCTTTTGAGGAAGTTTGATGAGCTAAAAGAGCAGCTCAGTCGTTTTGGTGATGTGTCTGAATTGCCTAATGAAAGAGTCCCACTTGAAAGGAGGATGGCTCATCATGAAGGTTATGGAAATCCCGTTGATCGGTTTCCTGAAAGCTCTACAAGGATCATGAATGGAGCTTTGGCACAAAATCATGTTTCTGGTGAAAGACCTCCCTACCTGAATCACTACAATGCGCCCTCGCCTTTTATGAATGCTCATGACATGGCTGGCAGTGGATTTTATCCTCCTAGAGACCGTATCCAGGGATATGGAGGTCCTCGAAGGTCCCAGTTGCTTGGTGGAGATCCATACGAAGCCCCGGCTCCGTTTCAATTGCAGCCATCTCATTCCCGTTTTTCTGGGAGGTCAATGGACAATGAAATCCCACCTACAGATCCTTATCGACCTTACCCGCCTCAGGCTAATCCTCATCATCCATCTTGCAATTGCTTTCACTGCTGCAACGTAAATCATATCCGTAGACGAGGTCCACCCACTGCTTTTGGTGACAAAAGGTTCTCTGACATTTCGCAGAACCCAATGTTCTACCGTCATCAAAATAGTGGTGCATTTGGTAAGCAAGATTATAATCCTCGAAATGCCAATCCTCTCCCGTTAAAGCCTCAGAATCCTCAATCACAAATGGCTCATTCTGATGTCCTGAATGCTGCTGTAGGTGGTTTTGCTCGTCGACTTCCTCCCAGGGGTCAACCTAGTGGACAATTATGTCTACCTGTGGCTGGTGGAGCCCCATTTTTAACGTGCTTCAATTGTTTTCAGCTGCTGCAATTACCTAAGGAAGTTTTTCATGGTGGTAAAAGGCAAAAAATGAAATGTGGGTCATGTTCTGCAGTTATGGTTATTGCAGTTTCAGACAATAAACTGACTGTTTCTATTGATGAACAAATAGATAAAAGCACTAAAAAGATGGGTCATCAACAGAGAGTCATGTTGAATGAAGGGAATCGATACTCCAATGGACATACAAACCGTCCTAGCATGACCTTTTCCTCTGAAGATTACGATACTTCTAAATATGATTTCCATGCAATGGATCAAGAACTTAGGTCACTATCAACAGGCCTTGGAAGTTCTCTTAAATCTGCTGAGATGAGAAGCCTTTGTTCTACATCTTCACGCAGTTCAAGGGAAGAGGACAACCTCAATAAATTTGCTGCAACAATGGAAAAGTCTGACTCTGAGCTGCCAATGAAGGGTAAAGAATCTCCACCACCAGCTGGTTCACCACTGCAAGAGTACTTTGACCATTCTAACAAACTTCATGTTGCCAACCGCCTGGATCAGGGAAACAGAAGTACGCGCTCAGATGCAGAGAAGCTGATGCAGAAAAAGACTACTTCAGAGCAAAACTCCACTAAAGATTTAGCTGTAGCAACTGAGATGGACATACCATCCAATGAGTATGGTAACACTAGCTCGTCTTTAGGGTCTGGTGTATATAGTAAAGAAGGAGACCAGCTGAAAGCCACTAAAGCCTCATTTTTCTCTGGCATTATAAAGAACAGTTTTAAAGAATTCAGCCGATCTGATTCTTCCGATGGAGAAAAGGCCAATATTACAGTTAATGGGCATCTTATACCAGATCGGTTGATTAAAAGGGCAGAAAAGCGTGCTGGACCAATACAACCTGGACATTACTGGTAAGTGACCAGACCTTCAATTATTCAACCTGTTCATTCTTTGAGTTTAAACACGATGTCTTTTACTCTTACATTTATCTTGTTGCTGATGTACATGTAGGAGGCCAGAAATAGCATAAGTGACTATTTCATATTTATGTTTCCTTATTTATTCATTTTAGATTTTGGGGGGTGGACGTGGTGGTCAATTAAAGCTCTATATAATTCTAGTCTGCTTGGTGAAATATTCATAAGAGACTATGATTTTTCCTGTTTAATCATACAAATTCGTAGAATTTCATTAACCAAGTTGCAACATAAAATCCATTCGATAAGCATGATCGTGCAGAAGTTGCATAGTTACAATGAGAAATTACATTAGTCAAATCTTCAGCATGGAACCTCTTGGAAGCAATATCACGACATGCATATAGCACTGTTGTTTCTGAGATACTAAGAAAAATATTCTAAATACCTGGGAAAGAACTCCAATGTAGTATTGATCATTTGGCAGTGTACATGATTTGTAGTTTTAGTTCTACTTAAATTTGTAAGATCGTTCCTATTTTTGATGGTTCAGTTCTGTCGATTGGTCTACATATATTCAGCTGCAAAGATTCCCTTTACCTAGTCTTATACCACATTTTGGTTTATGCTAAAATCACATTTACAAGTATATTGCTTCTTGACTTAATTTCCTATGCTAGGTATGATTTTCGAGCTGGATTTTGGGGAGTGATCGGTGGTCATTGTCTGGGCATTATCCCTGTAAGATTTACTATTTTCCAGTAAATACTTGTAGCCTGTATTCTCCTGCTTTTGTTATGCTTTCCCATACTATAACTATTCTTCTTGCAGCCATTTATTGAAGAATTTAACTATCCCATGCCTGAAAACTGTGCTGGTGGAAGCACTGGAGTATTAGTCAATGGGAGAGAGCTCAACCCAAAGGATCTGAAGTTGCTTGCGAGTAGAGGCCTCCCAGCTGACAGAGACGGGTCGTATATTCTTGAAATTTCTGGCAGAGTCCTTGACGAGGATTCTGGTGAAGAGTTAGAGAGCCTGGGTAAACTCGCTCCAACGTGAGTATCAATGCTATGATAGCTTTAAGTTTTCAATAATTCCTTCTCGCGATCAATTAGTTGTTCATATTGCTCCGTAAAGGTTCATGTTGCTGTCTCAGTTGGTTGAATGACCCCTGGCCTACTTTGTGTTAGCTATATACACTAACACCCTGCTCTAAAAAATTACATATTGACCCCACATGCAACACAAACATGCTCACTCACCGTTTCCCAGACACCTTACAGTTGAGATCAATGATTAAGATATATAACTGATGTACTGTTTATTGTAGACCTATGATAACATGATACATTGCTGCCTTTAGATGTAGCTAATATATACTGTAGTCTTGATCGCTGCTCCTTATTTCTTGCTTCAACCTTTCATATTTTATGAATGGCGCTTAGCAAGGGAAAAAAAGCTTAGTCTATCCTTCATTGTCATGGCACGTGCTTGTTCTGACATTCAACCAAAAATATAGGTTTCTGCCATTCCAGAGTTCCACTACTGACAGGGAGAAAATGATGATGAAATTATTGGTACTATTAGCATTTAGCTGGCATGAATCTTGGATGTTTAGTTTCCTAATACCGTTTCACTATCCTCACTAAGCCCTTCGATTATGCCTAGTTTTACTTTTGCTGTGGAAATTTATAATGATCCTGCACATTTTTATGATATTATCCATTTCTCACAATTACAGAACATTTTGAATTATATTTTGATTTCAGGCTGTGCTAACTAACTTAACACTTGTTTTTCAGCGTTGAGAAAGCAAAGCGTGGTTTTGGCATGAGACCTCCAAAAGTAGAAGCATAACTATCATAAAAAAAGAGTTTGGCCTTACTAGGAGGCTTCTTACAGTATACGGAAATCTGTAGCTGCGGTGCCTGACAGATGAATGTTAGGATACTGTGAAGGAGACATGTAAAATGGAACTTAGATTATTTATATTTTGTCGCGTGCCAGTGAGAAATTTGTGTCTTACAGATCTATATACTTTCTTCTTCTTCTTCTCTGTCAATGTAAATTCATTAAAATGTAGTTGCTGTGTGCACTTGTGTAGTATTAAATATGGTTGTGCAAATATTGTATTAAACAACTCCTTTGCACTGTTAGCTTTCTAGCTTTAATGCAGATTGTTTCTCTAATTTGTAAACTCTGTTTAAATTAAAGCAAGATATTTCTTGTACTAAAATACTAGTATTACTCACATGGGGATTTAGTTATTAATCTCCATTGTATGTTTTAAAATTGTTATTTTCCTTTAAGAGATATTCAATAGCAGAAAATTATTTTGGCTTAATATGTACAAACACCTAAACATTTTAACTGAGATTCTTACCTATTAAACACCTAATGTTTTGTCCAAAATGTATCTATTAAACAATATTTCACGTTGATAAAATATATTTACTAAATCTTAGCTATAGATCATTCGTTCTATGATATGATATGATTATAAAGTCCTTTTATAAGTTTGGCAGCTTATACAAAGTTCAATTTCCATATGATTTGATGTGCATATTTCTCCCTAGACTTGATACGAAAATAGTAGTAATTGGTAAACAAGTATATCAAATTAATAGTATTCTCGCTGTTGATTCGAATCCTCATTAATAGTGTTCCCGCTGAGTGACTCGAACCCTCAGCCCAACTCTTGGTGCCGCACACGGGATCTCTTTCCCGCCAATACTCAAAATGAAATCACTGTTAGACTGCGCCAAGTTTCAAACCAGTATCATCAAATCGGGTCTAACCCCAAGAATCATTGATGTCAACCATCTTATTCATATATACTCAAAGCACTTTCTTATTCAAGATGTCCAGAAAGTGTTCGATGAAATGCCTGAAAGAAATGTTTTCACTTGGAATGCTATTATAAACACCTATGTTAAAGATCAAAACTTTGCTAAAGCAAGAACACTTTTTAATGCTGCTCCCTTAAAGGATTGTGTGACATACAATACAATGCTGTCTGGTTATGTCAATTCTGAGGGATTTCAGGATCAAGTAGTTCGATTATTTGCCGAAATGCAATTTGCTGACAAAGTATCTGAATATGCTTTGACTACCATGCTTGGTTTAGTAACAAAGTTGAGTCTTTTGTCATATGGTAGGCAATTGCATTCATATATGTTGAAGAGTGGGAATAGTTTAAGTAGGTATTCACTAAGTTCTTTGATTGTTATGTATTCGAAATGCGGGTGTTTCAGAGATGCTTGGAGGGTCTTTGATGGATCTGATGTTGGGTTTGTTGACACGGTTTCCAAGAATACTATGGTGGCAGCTTGTTTTAGAGAAGGTGAGGTGGAAATGGCTCGGGATGTGTTTTCAACTAGGCCACAGTTGAATGATGAAGTTTCTTGGAACACAATGATTTCAGGTTTTACCCAAAACGGGTATGAAGAGGAGGCCCTCCGGTTGTTCAGGAGCATGATGGAGGAGGGATTTAAATGGAATGAACACAGTTTTTCTAGTGTTGTAAGTGCTTGTTCTGGCGTGAAGAATTTGAAACTTGGGAAGGAGATTCACGCCTTGATTTTGAAGGAAGGGATGAGTTTGAATCCATTTCTTAGCAGTAGTTTCGTAAATCTTTATTGCAAGTGTGGTCTCTTAAATTATGCACATTCTGTTTGTACAACTACTCAGAAAGACAACCCTTTTGCCGTCACACCATTAATTGTAGGATATTCAGAAACGGGTAATATGTTAGAAGCAAGAAGGCTTTTTGACTCATTGCCTGATAAGAATCATGTTGTATGGTCTGCTATGATATCTGGATATGTGAAAGCGCATCAATGTGAAGATGCTTTTCAGCTTTTCAGAGAGTTAATGACACAGAAAACAACTGTTCCTGATGAACTGATTTTCATAAACCTGCTTGGCGCATGCGCCATACATGCAACCTTTAATTACGGGCAGCAAATACATGCCTGTATACTAAGAACTGGCACCGCAATGGATGCTAAGTTGGCAAATTCATTGGTTGATACATATTCAAAAAGTGGAAATGTAACATATGCACAGAGGGTTTTTCAATTGTCTGTTGATAGAGATACTATCCTTTACAATAGTATGATAGCTGGTTATGCTCTCCATGGGTATGAAAATGAAGCTATTCAGCTTTTTAGTCGGATGACAGAGCAAGGTTTCCAACCTGATGAAGTCACTTTCCTTGCCCTTCTATCAGTTTGCAGGCACCGCGGATTAGTAAAAATAGGAGAAGAATATTTCTTTTCCATGACCAAAGATTACAATATATCACCAGGAACTGATCACTACGCAAGCATGATCGACTTGTATGGAAGGGCAAATCAACTTGACAAGGCTGTAAGCTTAATGGAGAAGTTGCCCATGGAAGCAGATGCAGTAATTCTGGGCACATTTCTTAATGCTTGCAAAATGAACAGAAATGCTGAACTTGCAAAAGCTGCAGAGGATAAGCTATTGCAAATTGAAGGAGGGAACGGGTCTAGATACGCGCAGTTGGCTGGTATCTATGCCTCGGAAGGGAAATGGAATGAGATGGGGAGGGTAATGAAGATGATGAGAGGAAGAGAGGCCAAGAAAACTGCTGGTTGCAGTTGGGTATATGTAGGAGACACAGTTCATTCCTTTATCTCTTGGGATAAATCTCACTCGGACAATGACGCCATATATACTATTTTAGCATGTTTAATCAAAGAATTAACAAAACTATCAGCCACTATATTCTTAGAAGAAGAGCTCTGCTCATAGAAGAAGTGTCAACAAAGGAATCCCCAGATATTTCAAGAATTTGGTCTGCATCATGAGAAAAAATCTCGTCAAAAGTGGGTATTCGGAGCTGCACAATGCTACTACACCTAACCCAATTGGACAATTTTGGCGGAAAATCTGGAAATTGAAGATGCCTTTGAATTTTGTTTGGAGAGCTAATCTTTCAACTGGTGATAACTTAATGAATACGAAGGTTCTTCAATCCGGCGTATGTCGGGCATGCCTCCAAGGGACAGAAACAATATTGCACTGTTTAATCGAGTGCTATGCGGCAAAACAAGTTTGGCTGAAATTATCATTGGGATGGCGACAGTCTAGACCATTGCTCTTGGATTGGCTTAAGTCGTTGATTGATATCGTGACTCTTGATCAATTTCATGAAGCTATCATGATCCTATGGGAGATTTGGAAGGCTAGAAATAACCTTGTGGAAGGGAAGATCTTTACGGCCTGAAATTGTTATCCAAAAGGCAGGCCGGTTTTGGCAAGATTGGACTAGAGCAAGAACACCAACCTCCAGTTCTATTGCGATAGAACCTGATTTTGCAACAAAATGGTTTCCTCCTGGTGAGAATATCTTTAAATGCAACATTGATGCTTCTTGGGATCTTGCTGGAGTCGGTACGCTAGTTCAGGATTCTCATGGAAGTGATAATAGTAGAGATGGACAATCTTTTGGTTAAACAAACGCTGGAACGGAAACAACTCTTACTTTGATGTTATTATTCATGATTGTAAAGCGTGGTTTCTTTATCTTTTGTTAAAAGATCAGTGAATTAGTGTGCCCACCCGTTAGCTCAGGGTTCGGGTTCTATGACTGACGCTATCGAGTGGATAATAGATCCCCATCTTTGATTCATGATATACTCAACTTTGATTTGATCAATATAATTAATCAAAATGGCTGTTTCAAAAAATAATTTTTTTTTTTTTACCCAAAACCTCCTTCATGTTGGGTTGGTGCTGACACGGCCCATATCCCTAGTATATTTAGAAATCTAAGCTAAAGATGATTTAAAAAAATTAAATTTCCGTGTGATAATCAATAATAAGGTATTATTCTTTGGAAAAATTACTTAACTACACACCATTTATTATCATATTTTCTTATTTTACCTATCAATTTAAAAAAATCAAAAATCCCTTCTTTTCCTCCCATCATCCCCTTTTCCGGATACATTAATTTGAAATCTCATACCCATGATTTTCCTTTCTTTTTTCACGCCACAAATCTCTCCATAATTTCATCAATTAATCTATTTTTGAATTTCAAATCTTTTATTATTGTTTTTAAATTTTTTCATCTTAAAAAATAAAAATAAAATTACCTCCGCCCCCTGCCCCCATTAAAATCTTATTGAACCTTTGCAATTTTAGTTAATCATATCGTCGTTGAAAATTTTTCTTGAAGAATATTTATTTTCTTTTAATGTATCTACTATTGAACGTCCAAAAAAGAAGAAGAAAAAAGTTGGATCTGCCATTGCACGGCCATCACTATCAAAGATACAGATTTTTAATGTATCTCAATTATTTTGAGACTTTAATTAGTCTTTGTTAGTGTTATCATTGATCTGATACATCACTGCTACAATAACCTTTGTTTTATGCAATTTATAATGTTCATATTTAAGGTATTGATACATAACCCTAATGTTGTTGAATCTTCGATTAGTGTTTATCATGTTCAATATAAATGTACTTGATACATAAACTTTGTGTTATTTATCACACACACAAAAAAGAAGCTATTTTGGAACAATTACATGTATAATATATTTTTTTAATTTTAAAACATAGTATTTCTCAAACAAAATAAGATACATAAATAATAATGTATCATACACTAATTTTTTAGTTATGATACGTAAATTTAAAATTATACTAAATGTATCTGATACATAACAATTACCAAACAATAATGTATCAATCTCAAACCTAAAATCTTATGGGCAACACTTTCTTATTTAATGTATCTAGTAGAAATACAACACTTATCAATTTAAATTGAAAGGATCTTCATGATCTCAAACAAAATAAAATACATAAATAATAATGTATCATGCACTAACTTTTTAGTTATGATACGTAAATTCGAATTTATACTAAATGTATCTGATACATAATAATTACCAAATAATAATATATCGATTTCAAACCTAAAATCTTATGGGCAACACTTTCTTATTTAATGTATCTAGTAGAAATACAACACTTATCAATTTAAATTGAAAGGATCTTCATGATGTATCTTCTCAATTTTTTTGATAATTTTGAATCAAAATTGAAAGGATCTTCAATGAACTAGGAGAATAATTTTGAAACTCAAAATTTTCAATAATTTTGAATCAAAACTGAAAGGATCTTCAATGAACTAGGAGAAGAATTTTGAATCTCAAAATTTTCGACAATCTTGAATCAAAATCGAAAGGATATTCGATGAACTTGAAGATTCACAAAAGAAATCGTTTGTCCAACAACAATTCCATCACTTTTATATCCTTCATAACTCACCTCGCTTATCCAAAATTTCGACAAAAGTTTTTATGAAACAGAGAGAACGATGAACAAGAAGAAGAAATTTAATTTTT
>JAJONR010010181.1:0-29153 GCA_029582245.1 Solanum etuberosum
GAAGAATATTTAGAATATATGACAAATTGTATCGAAGAATTAAAAAGACTTAATAAACTAAAAATAGAAACCTATTCAAAAACTTTCTCATAAAATGATAAATCAAGAATATTTAGAACAATGGATAAAAATAAAAAAGGATGTAGATAAACTACAAGATTTAATAAAATTAGATCTAGATCTATACTTAAGAACCCAAGATATTAGACACTTAAGAACTATGATAAACGATACAAATGAAATAATCCGCAAAATTACTACAGATAAAGAACTTTACCATAGAACTTTTAATCAAATATGACAAAAATCATAAGAAAGCTAATCGAAGCTATATTCGACCTACCCCCCCCCCAAAATTGGTATCATAATAACTTTCTAACAAAAACTTTCAAACTTACTAAATTCAAGAATTTCTAAGTGGGAAAATTCAACTTAAATAATTTTTAAGTCAAAAAATAAAAAGTAGGGAAGTCCTACATTTGGTTTTTAACTTTTTAAAGTAATTTTTAATTTATTTTTTATTTTACCAAACACTTCCAAAAGTTAAATGTTACACCCCGAGGCTACCCCCTTGACGTAACACGGGACCTAGGATCACGAGTGACCCCAAACTAACCCTGAGTCTGGCATATCATGAACATACTGAATATATCAAAGTAAACATGAACTAAGCGGAAACTAAATCAATAAATATCTGAAGAGGAACAAGTCCAACTAGTCTGAATAATCATAATAAAGCATATCAGGAGTTTAGTGGTAACTGAAAGGACCGCTTAACAACTCAAGCTGAATCTACTAATATGTCTAAAAAGTTTCTAACTGAGTTGAGTTGCTGGACATGCCCACTGCTAACTCTAACAAAACTGAAGACCGAAAGCAAAGACTAAAATGGAAAGCATGTCTATTGTCCTCGAAGTATGAGGACTCACCACTAAAGCTGCTGAAGTCGAACCGAGAATTGATCTAAGCATGATCTGGATGTTGACTGCCTGAACCTACATCATGAAAGGATGTAGCGCAGAGTATGCGTCAGTACTTGGAATGTACTGAGCATGCAAGTTATAGATACTAAGATGAACAAATATATATGAGCTGAACAAAGCATAACTGAGCAAGAATATAAATACTGAAACACAACTTAAAAGCTAAGCTGAATACAATGACCAAGTACTAATCATGAAGATAACATGCTGAACTACATACTGATTTAATGTTGTAAACCTGGTCAATGCACTAAGAGTCCGACTGTGGGAGTTACTATTAACCGACATAAACCACGTGAGTTAAACGTGGAGTCAATGTATACGCCCCATCGAAAGGACCCAATATACCTTGCCAGGGGTGTAAAGGCATGACTGTGGCATGATCACTAATATGGATTCCCAACAGAGGGGACTTATAATCCTACGCGGGCACGTAGTTCTGGGAATATGAGGGTACGTTAAACCCAAGTACAACTCGGTGCTAAGTCTACTCCCAACTGAATACATATGAAACTAAAATGCACTAAATACTGAATAGCTCAAAATACTGACATGCTAACTGAGAAAGCAACATTTCTATACTAGAATGTGATATTCGAAATTTGGAGCATGATTTTCTGTTTAAGTGACCTAGCAAGTATAATTCATGAACTAAGAGAATTTACCAAAACTAGGGTTCTGAGTTTTATACAAGGAATTTAGCAATGTTTCCAAGAAAACATGTTATTTAGACTATGGATACCATAGCAGCTGAAATCACAACAAATCTCCAAAATTTTAGAAACCCTAGGTCTAAACAAGATATGGAGAATTAAGGAGCTGACTGAATTCTAGTGACCTAATGGATAAAAGGAATCCACTAGTGAAATCCCACATACCTGGTGACGAAATCTACGGAGAAATCCTTTGGATTTTGGGGTTGAAACTTGAAGAACAACACTGCTTGTTCTTGAAAGAAATTGGCGCCTCTTTCTCTTCTTTTCATTCTAATTTGGATGATTTTTTTAGAATGAGGGTTCTGGGTATATCTGACTAGGTTATTAGGATTAGGTTGAGTAAAACGACGTAGTTTAGGCATCAACCGACGTAGTTTAAGTGCCCCAATGCATAGGGAAGGAGAAAAATGACCCTGAATTAAAAGTTGATGAAGGCCATCTACGGGACTGACGGTCCATCGTTTGAACTACCGGCCGTCGACTAGGGTCGTGGTTCATGGTCTGCCCGATAGGGCTTCACTAAAATGAGCATAAATTTTCACTCCGATCTTGGATTTTAGTAACTCGGTGGCATTAGAAAGAGGATTCAATTATCTTTAATTTGATAGGTCAAGGGACACCCAATTCATTTTCTGCTAAAAGATATGACTGTTTGAAGTTAACCCAACAACCATTTTCTCTAAATGGCTGCTGACCCTCACCTACGGCCAGACCTACGGTCCATAGACCCAACCACGGACCGTACTGGGCGATCGTGGTTGGGATCAAAGACCATCAAATTTTGGACCCCAACGACGGAATACTACCTACGGACCGTGGGTCCATCGATGGATAGTCATTGTGAGTCGTCATACGCTACTAGGACTGTCGTCCCACCTACTACCCGTGGGTGGCGTCGTCAGTGCTGGCACCAGACTTCCTAAAAACTTGAAATTTCCATCTTTTTGAATCAGAGGTGTTACAATATCTCCCCCTTGGGAACATTCTTCCTCGAATGAAGTCTAAACAAGATGAGTATGGAGGGAAGGAGCTGCAATCCCTACCACTAAGTGCTAGAAATTGATATCTAACTAAACTGAGTTCTAAGAACATGCCTATGCTAAAATGCAAGAATAACTGAGGGAACAAGATACTGAGACTAAAATACCCAAGGGTAAACTGAGAAACTGGAGAGAAGCTAGTACCTTAAGCGGAAACGGAATCGGAAAGAAAGAGGTGAGGATATTTGGCCATCATGGTTGCTTCCACTTCCCAAGGAGCTCCATCTACGGACTGACTCCTCCACAAAACCTTCACTGAAGCGACTTCCTTATTTCTCAACCTACGAACCTGACAATCAAGAATTTCAACTAGCACCTCTTCATAAGTGAGACTATCCTTCACAGCAACACTCACTAATGGTACTATTGATGCCGGATCACCCACACATTTCTTCAATAAGGAAATGTGAAAAACTAGATGAACCCCTGCTAGTTTTGTTGGCAACTCTAACTCATAAGCCACATTACCAACTCTTTTCAGGATTTTGTAAGGACCTACATATCTAGTACTGAGCTTCCCTTTCTCGCCAAATCTCATCACCCCCTTCATATGTGACACCTTCAAGTAAACCCATTCATCGATTTCAAACTCTAAGTTCCTTCTTCTCATATCTGCGTAGGACTTTTGACTACTCTGAGCTGTTTTTAGTCTATCTCTGATGAATTGAACTTTCTCCATAGCCTCATGAACCAAATCTGGCCCAATCAAGGCTGATTCACCTACTTCAAACCAACCAATTGGGGATCTTCATCACGCCCATATAGTGCCTCATATGGGGCTATCTGAATACTGGAATGAAAGTTATTATTATAGGTGAACTCTATGAGAGGTAGGTGATCATCCCAACTACCCTTGAAATCGATCACATAAGCTCTTAACGTGTCCTCTAATGTCTGAATGGTACGCTCTGCCTGACCATCCGTCTGTGGATGAAATGTTGTACTGAGATTTACATGAGTACCAAGGCCTTTCTGAAATGATTTCCAGAAATGAGAGGTAAACTGAGGACCTCTATCTGAGATGATAGACAAGGGAACTCCATGCAACCTGACTATCTCATTGATATAGAGTTTGGTGTATTCCTCTGCTGAATTTGTAATCTTGACAGCTAGGAAGTGAGTGGACTTAGTGACTCTGTCCACTATCACCCAAATGGAGCCATGTTTTCTGCGAGTATGAGGTAAACCCGTAATGAATTCCATGTTTATCACTTCCCACTTCCATGTAGGAATGTTAATCTCTTGAGTCATACCTCCTGGTTTCTGATGTTCTACCTTAACTTGTTGACAGTTAGGACACTTAGCCACAAAGTCTGCTATGTCCCACTTCATGCCGTTCCACCAAAAGACTTCCCGTAGATCACAATACATCTTAGTGGCACTTGGATGAATAGAATATTTGGAATTATAGGGTTCTGTAAGGATCTGCTGCCTCAACTCACCCATATTTAGAACACATAAGCGACCCTGGTAACGAAGTACACCATCTCCCCCTTGGGAGAAAACCTCAACTTTTTGCTGATGAACTACACCTTTCAACTGAAGTAATATAGGATCACTATCTTGTTTTTCTTTAACCTCCACTACCAATGAAGATTCTAATCCATTCTGAACTATCACACCGCCTTCTATAGTTTCCATAAGGCAAACTCCTGAGCGAGCAAGTCGGTGCACATATCTTGCTAATTCTTTCTTCTCCTCCTCAACATGTGACATACTACCCATAGACAGCCTGCTGAGAGCATCAAACACTACATTTTCCTTACCAAGATGGTATAGCACATTCATGTCATAGTCTTTTAGGAATTTAAGTCATCTCCTCTGTCGAAGATTTAAATATTTCTGGGTGAACACATACTAGAGGCTCTTATGATCTGTGTACACATGAACATGAACACCATACAAGTGGTGTCTCCAAATCTTTAGGGCAAATACTACAGCTGCAAGCTCGAGGTCATGAGTAGGGTAGTTCTTCTCATGGACCTTAAGCTGTCTAGAAGCATAAGCTATGATCTTACCTCGCTGAATAAACACACAAACTAAGCCAACCCTGGAGGCATCACAATAAATCACATAACCATCTGAACAATCAGGTAGAGTTAAGACAGGAGCCATAGTCAACATAGTCTTCAGTTCTGAGAAGCTTTTCTCACACTCATCTGACCACTGAAATTTGACCTTCTTCTGAGTCAACTTGGTCAATGGGGAAACTATGGATGAAAATCCTTCAACAAACCTCCTATAATAACCAGAAAAACCTAAGAAACTTCTGATATCAGTTGGAGAGGTCAGTCTGGACCAATGTTGTATCACCTTAATTTTCTGAGAATCCACTCGGATCCCTTCGCTGGATACCACATGACCAAGAAAAGCGATCGACTGTAGCTAGAATTCACATTTGGTGAACTAAGCGAATAACTGGTGATCTTTGAGAGTTTGTAGAACAACTCTCAGATGAGTCGCATGCTCATCCTCACTCCGAGAATAAATGAGGATATCATCAATAAAGACAATAACGAACAAGTCCAAATACTATTTGAACACCTTGTTTATAAAGTCCATGAAAGCTGCAGGAGCATTTTTTAGCCCAAAATACATAACTACAAATTCATAGTGACCATATCGAGTCCTGAAGGCTATCTTCAGAATGTCACTATCTCTGACTCTGAGATGATAATAGCCGGATTGAGGTCTATCTTAGAAAAGCAACTAGCACCCTGAAGTTGGTCGAACAAGTCATCAATCCTAGGGATGGGATACTTATTCTTGATTGTGACTTTGTTCAACTGACGATAGTCAATGCACATCCTGAGAGAATCATCTTTCTTTCGCACGAACAATACTGGAGCACCCCATGGAGAGATGCTAGGTCTTATGAAGCCCTTATCTAGAAGGTTTTTCAACCATTCTTTCAATTCCTTTAGCTCAGTTGGAGCCTTTCTGTAAGGAGGAATCAAAATAGGTTGCGTATCTGGGAGGAGATCTATTCCAAAGTCGATTTCCCTTTCGGGAGGAACTCCGGAAAGATCTTCTGGAAACACTTCTGGAAACTCATTTACGACAGGGACTAACTCAAGGGTTGGGGTTTCAGAGTTTGAATCCTTAACCCCAACAAGATGATAGATATACCCTTTGGAGATCATTTTTCTAGCCTTAAGGTAAGAGATAAATCGACCTATAGGCACTGAGCTACTACCCTTCCACTCTAAGACTAGCTCGTTTGGAAACTGAAACCGAATGATTTTAGTCCTACAATCGACTGAGGCATAACAGGAATGTAATCAATCCATGCCTAGAATGATATCGAAATCTACCATTTCTAGATCTACAAGTTCTACAGAGGTGACTTTCTGAGAAATAGTGACAAGGCAATGTTTGTATACCCGTCTAGCTATAACTAGGTCACCAACTGGAGTAGAGACTGAGAAGGGTTCTGAGAGAGTTTCTAGGCTGACACCAAAGTCTACTGCTATATAGGGAGTTACAAAAGATAGTGTAGCCCCTGGATCTAACAATGCATAAACATCTTAATGAAAGACTCGTAACGTACTAGTGACCACATCAGGAGAATCTTCCAGGTCCTGGCGAGCCTAGAGAGCATACAACCTGTTCTGGCGCTAACCGCCACCTGTACCAGACGAATCACCCTGCTGAGTTGGGCGACCTGCTGGTGCTACTAGAGCTTTAGATTAAGCCCTATTGTTGTTACCTCCTTGCCCCTGCCTAGAAGAAGGGAAATCCTTCAACCTATGGCCAGACTGACCATACCCAAAGAACCTTTCCCTGCCTGCCAGACACTCGCCCAGATAGTTCTTACCACACTTTGGACAAGTTGGGAAAGTCCTATTACCTGAAGTACTCCCCTGAGACTTAGAGCCTGATGCCCTACCTTTCTGATCCCGTCGAAACCTGGGGGATGGAGAACTAGCAGATGAAGGTGCTGGGGTTGTAGTCCTTTGCTGAAACTGTGAGTGATTCCCACCGCCCGACTTTTGCTGTGAGTATTCATAATTTCTTATTCTGGCCTTTTTGTTAGTCTTGTCCATTTCTCTAAGATTGTATCCCTCAACCTGCTAAGCATGAGTCATGAGTTTGGATATATCCATATCCCCTAACAACATAGCATTCCTACACTCGGTCTTTACTAAGTCGGATACTCCAAACAAGAACTTGCTCATTTGTGCCCTTGGATCGGTAACCATGTGTGGAGCATATTTGGAGAGTTGGGTGAACTTCAGCCCGTACTCTTTGACCAACATTGAACCTCTTTTCAAGTTCATAATTGCGCCTTAGCTTATCTCAACTCCCTTGGGAAGAACTTGTTCAGAAAAGCTCCAGTAAGACAATCCCTAGTCACAAGAGCTTCATCCGCACCCCTGTTGTCTTTCAACTTAGTGAACCAGATATGAGCCACATCCTTAACTTGATAGGATACTAGATCAACACTCTCAATTCCAATCACTATCATTTCTCCAAGAATCTTCTTAACCTCATCAATGAAGTTCTGTGGGTCCTCACCCTAGCTGCAGCTGATCCACCATTCGTGTTTGCAGGAACTGGGGCTTATGGATTGTTTTGATCGGCTACACTCTGAGCCAAGAGATGGATCACATTCTGAAATTCTACGTTCGTAACCTCATGGTTCAGGACTGGAGAAAATGCGTTAGCGTTGCGTGCATTAGCATTCCGTGTGTTAGATCTATGAGGAGGTATGATCTGAAACGTATAACGATGGACTAGAAAGGAGAAGTTGAATCATACCTCATGCACGATAAGAATAGAAAAGAAAGTGAAGTTTTTCTTAAAACACTTCGTAGCCTCTCCCTCATAGGTGTGGCGCGCTTCACACTCATGAAAGGGAATCTACTTAGTGCGGCTTTCTGACACCCTATGACTCTTGAACCTAATGCTTTGATACCAAGTTTGTCATTTCCCGAGGCTACCCCCTTGACGTAACACGGGACCTAGGATCATGAGTGACCCCAAGCTAACCCTGAGTCTAGCATATCATAAACATACTGAATATATCTAAGTAAACATGAACTAAGCGGAAACTAAATCAATAAATATCTGAAGAGGAACAAGTCCAACTATTCTGAATAATCATAATAAAACATAACATGAGTTTAGTGGTAACTGAAAGGACCACTTAACAACTCAAGTTGAATCTACTAATATGTCTGAAAAGCCTCTAACTGAGTTGAGTTGCTGGGACATGCCCCCAGCTAACTCTAACAAAAGTGAAAACTGAAAGCAAGGACTGAAATGGAAAGCATGTCTATTGTCCTCGAAGTATGAGGACTCACCACTGAAGCTGTTGAAGTCAAACCAAGAATCGATCTAAGAGTGATCTGGATACTGAGTTCCTGAACCTACATCATGAAAGGATGTAGCGCAGAGTATGGGTCAGTACTTGGAATGTACTGAACATGAAAGATATAGATACTAATTTGAACAAATATATATGAGCTTAACAAAGTATAACTGAGCAATGACATAATCTGAGCAAGAATATAAATACTGAAACATAACTGAAAAGCTAAGCTGAACACAATGACCAAGTCCTAATCATGAAGATAACATGCTGAACTGTATACTGATATAAATGCTGAAAACCTGGTTAATGCACTAAGAGTCTGACTATGGGAGCTACTATTAACCGACATAAACCATGTGAGCTAAACGTGGATTCCGATGTATATGCCTCATCGAAAGGACCCAATATACCTTGCCAGGGGTATAAATGCATGACTGTGGCATGATCACTAATATTGATGCCCAAAAGAGGGGACTTATAATCCTAGGCGGGTACGTAATTCTGGGACTATGAGGATACGCTGAACCCTAGTTCAACTCGGTGCTGAATTTACTTCCAACTGAATACATATGAAACTAAAATGCAGTAAATACTGAATAACTCAAAATACTGACATGCTAACTGAGAATGCAATATTATATACTGAGAATGTGACATTCAAAATCTAGAGCATGATTTTCTGTTTAACTGACCTAGCAAGTATAATTCATGAACTAAGAGAATTTACACAAACTAGGGTTCTGAATTTTATACAAGGAATTATGCAACGTTTCCATGAAAACATGATATTTAGACTGTGGAATCTATAGCAATTGAAATCACAATAAATTCCCAAGATTTTACAAACCCTAGGTCTAAACAAGCTACGTAGAATCAAGAAACTGACTGAATTCTAGGGACTTAGTGGATGAAAGAAATCCACTAGTGAAATCCCACATACCTGGTGATGAAATCTACGGAGAAATCCTTTGGATTTCGGGACTGAAACTTGAATAACACTGTTGCTTGTTCTTGAAAGAAACGACGCCTGTTTTTCTTCTTTTCATTCTAATTTGGATGATTTTTTAGAATGAGGGTTCTGGGTATGTCTGACTATGTTATTAGGCTTAGACTGAGTAAAACGACGTAATTTAGGTATCAAACAACGTAGTTTAAGTGCCCAAACGCATAGGAAAAGGACAAACATGACCCTGACTTAAAAGCTGACGAAGGCCATCTACTATGGGACTGACTGGCCGTCGTTTGAACTACCCGCCGTCGACTGGGGTCGTGGTTCATGGTCTGCCTGACAGGGCTTCACTAAAACGAGCATAACTTTTCACTCCGAGCTTGAATTTTAGCAAACTCGGTGGTATTGGAAAGATTATTCAATTATTTTTAATTTGATAGCTGATGAGCCACCTAATTTATTTTTTTCTAAAAGATATGACCGTTTGAAGTTAACCCAACAATCATTTTCCTCTAAATAGCTGCTGACCCTCACCTACGGTCCGTAGGTCCAACCACAGACCGTACTGGTCGACCGTGGGTGGGATCAGAGACCATTAAATTTTGGACCCCAATGATGGAACACCACTTACGGACCTTGGGTCCATCGACAAACCGTCGCTGTGAGTCGTCATACGCTACTACGACTTTACATTGTTGAAAAACTTAACTCACCATCCACGACACCCACCTACGGACAGTCGTCCCACCTACGGCCCGTGGGTGGTGTCGTCAGTGATGGCACCTAACTTCCTTAAAACTTGAAATTTCCATCTTTGCGAATCAGAGGTGTTACATTAAAAATAACTTAAAAGTATATTTGACTAAATTTTAAGTCAATCCAAATAGGCTCTTAGTCTTTGAAATTGCAACACACTTGCTATAGGTGAGAGTGGAAAAAGAATTGATTGTTGTGTTGGCAGTCAATGATTGACTTTGACTGTTGATGTGGCTATTGTGTTGGCCATCAACTTATGATGTGAGTGTTGATTGATGACGTGGCTTGTCCACATGAAAATTAATATTGTTTTTAGTTTTAAAAATAATCAAATCTTCACAAGTGGACTCACACACACTTTGATCAACTTTGACTTGAGAGAAAAGGATCAGATGTACCTTTTGGCCTTCTATATCTTCAAGAACACACACCAAATTCCACACCCTCAAATCACCTCGGAATTGGCTCAAAATTTAGAATTTACTTCCCCTCAACTTAGAGAACAAATCCCAATAATTATTAACCTCCAATTCATCTTCAATCAAAAGACTCACTTTCAAAAACTCAAAACTCTTCAACGGTAACTTTACTTCTCTAAATTCTAGTTGAATGAAATTTGAAATCTAGAGTCAAAAAAATACTAGAGAACAAAGATTTAGTGTCAGAAGCAACAAATCAAATAATTAAATCTTTGGATTTTTTGGATGATTTTTTTTTGCAAATCAACACTAGATTTGTAGAAATAAATCTAAACATGGGATCTTGATACCAAATGATAGTGATCTCAATTGAGGATTAATCCAATCGAAATCAAATGTGGAATTAAAGAATACAAAAATAAGATATATGATAAACAAGAGATGAGGAGAGAAGAAAGAAGGGCTAATTGAATACACAATAAACTGATGGGGAAGAGAAACTCACTTGAAATCCACAAATGATTTACTCAATATGAAATGAAAGGCAAGAAGTATTCAATAAACAATGAGAATCAACCCATCAAACTATGAAAGACTAAACTAAATGGAGTCCATCCTCGAACTACATGCTTCAGAGCTCTCAAATATTCAATTCATCATAATCTGAGTCTTCCAAAATGACAAAAGACTACTTGTAATACTAGGGAAATAAAGAAGACACTTTCTTTACAATTTTACTCTTAATTAGATAAATGTCTTGTTCAGTTGTCTTCTTTTGTGAATCTTGAATTTAAGAGATGACCACTTGCACACAGACTTTTTCTTCTTTCACTTCACTTTGATGGACGTTCCACACATTGTGTGTCCATGAAATTCCTCTAAAGCTTTCATACTATCCATGCTACCCATGCATTATGACAAACTCATTCATATCATGTGCACCTACACATATGTTGTCAATTTCACTAGGTGGTCCTTTAGTCATACGAGAATAAAATCTACTTGTACTATCTTTATTATAATCGATTTTTTTCTTACTACCTCTGGGAAATAAATTTTTAACATTTTTACTTACTTTCCTATAAATTATCTATTATGAAAATTATAATAACAAAAATTATAAACACAAAAATAAACACAAAAGTTGTTGAAACTTTATAGACCTCACTCAGGCCTATTAGACAATTAGCAACTTTATTAACAAGTTAATTTCCAAAGTTTGCATGGTAGATTAATGGGTTTGTTATCTATTTTAATATCCAGTAACCAATATAGATTTGTCAGGGGAATGAGAAAATTGAGATTTTTATAGATTTAATATGGTAGTTGGTTGCAAACAATTGATATTCCATCATCATTAATGGCCAAGCTCAGAGGTTTTTTTCTTCCTACCAGAGATCTGAAACAAGATGATCCACTTTCACCTACTTTTTTTATTCTAACAACAGAAGCTTTTTCTAGAGCTTTTAATGCTTTATTTAATGATGAACTGTATAAAAGTTATAAATTGTCTAAATGGAATAGAAATCTGAATCATCTAGCTTATGCGGATGATATCATACCTTTAGAGTTGGTGATGAAACTGTTGAAGGACTATTAAACTATATTAGGATAACTGATAAATGAGAACGAGAGTTCATTTGACATGAACCAAAATGTTGTTCTTAATCTGATGAATGAGGTGGAAAGTTGTACTAATTTTGAACAAGGACAATTTCCTTTTGAGTAGTTGAGTTTTCCAATTACACATTTAAGAAAGAGGAAAGTATTATTATAATAATTTGATGTGCTACAAAATTGAAAGGGTAAACTACTATAATATTGATTAACATTGTTTTATTAAGTATTCCTCTTTACTTTTTATCTGTTGTGGTTCCACCAAAGTTCATCTTCATATGATTTTTAATAGATTTTTTTGGAGTACTAAGATAGAAGGTAGCAATAAGCATCGGGTGTCTTGGGATAAGATGTGCTTTCCGAAAAAAGGAAATAGCTAGTGGGGTTTAAAGATCTATTTGATATTTTCAAAACTATGTTTGTAAAACTAGAACTAGATTATTTCTGTGGAATAAGTAGTACAAGAAACTTATACCAACTGTTGTTTAGTGAAAAAGTGGTTTGAAAGAAGATGCTAGAAGCTAGAGATGGATGCTATTGAACAAGAAATCTAGTAGAAACCAACTGTAAGTAGCTCAAATATATGATTTAATAAACGTACAAAATTAGGGGCTCTGTATCATCATGTGATGGATCCTGAATATCAGATTAATGAAGATGCTAGTGACATAAAGACTAGTGAGGAAGGGTGGAACGTATAGAAGATGACTGAAATTTTACAATCTGATATTGTGGATGACATAATAACCATCTGTAAGAAAGAATCGATCACCTTGGATGTCAAATACAGATGAAAAAAGTCACAATTATCAACTGGTGAGTCACAGAAAAGAGGTGTTTGAGAACTGGAAGATTTAAAGGAGAAACAAAGTTAATAATGATGGATCAGTATCTCTGAATATATGAGATCAATTTGACTCTGGTCAGATGCACTTAGTTGAAGGATATTCCAACTAGTTGGCCACTCCTAGTCGCATTTTTGCACAACTATACGGTTGAAATATGGAAGAAGCTTAGTCAAGATTGGTACAAATATAACTCAGATGGAACTACCAAAAATCGGCTAAAAGCATCATAATAATATATATTGGACAAACAGTAAATATCATAGATGAGAATAAGAAAATTGAAGGAATGTTCTCTAGATTGATATGATCATTAGTAGACACATCAAACAAGTACTCCTAAGGCAGAATTTTCAACAATATTAGTATTTGGAGTATATTGTAACCATTTTTAAAGCAGAATATATACTCTTGTTCAAACCTTCTTTGTAGAGGAATGGACGAGCGAGAGTAGTATTAAAAAGTCTTACAAATATCGTTTCTGTCTTGATATAGAGTTAAGATGCAACTTTACTTTGATCTTGGAAGTTTGTTCCAATGAGAGATTGAGGTGTAATTGATCCAAAAGTATAGAAATGTCAGCTTAGTTCATAAAAGGATAAACTAATGATACACAAATCAAAGCTTATCAATTCATTACCTCAGCATCGTCTTCCTCTTAACTACAATTCCCGTTCTGATTTTTTTCATTAGTTTTTTGTTGCTCTTAATTTTTTCAATTTTGGGCTGCAATATTAGGCCATATTTGTAAGGGTATTTTACTTTCTTATTAATAAATAAATTAGGTCATTGGCCTGCCTTTATTTTAAAAAATAAATGACTAATATAATTAAATATTCAAGAATTAATATATTAAATAAAAGTAAGATAAGATACGAATATACCAAATTGCTAGAGAGAAAAACAGAATTAAGTAAGCAACCGTAAATCGATGATTGCTGAACACTTAAAAGTCAAAATCTTTCGTTTGATGTTGTTAATTGCAAAAAATAATATTACATTAGTGACAGTTTAAGAGAGAATTGAGATGAGAGAGATTAGAAGATTGGTATAGAAAAAAAAAAAGATGTAATATAGAATGTATTTATAGGTAAAAGATTGGATTAGAATGTCATTTTTAAAATTTGAGGGTTAAAAATGATATTTGGGGGATTTGGGGGGTGGGGAGGGGACATTTGGACCTACTTTTCAGAAAGTAGCCCAGCAGTCGGCAACGTTCAAAATAAAAAAGATCTTTTTGTTATTAGTCCAGTGCACTGGTGGGACGCTTATCGGTCACTAGCGCACCGATCTCAGGCTAGAAAGCCTGGATGGCCAACATGGGACTGACCCAATTTTTTAAGGGGGCAGGGACTGCTCCGGCCAAATCAATGTCAGGCCCTTAATGGATCGAGCTTATTGGGCCGGAATCGGATCAATCTGGCCCATTTAACATTTTTAGTGTCAAGCCAAAACATGACCAAGAAATTGTTGACCATTTAATCGTTGACGACGCTTGCCTTTTTGTTCTTGGAGGACGTGGGGGTGGGGGAGGAGAAATACTGTTGGCTAAGGAGATTTACAGAATGGGACAGTTGATGAGAGAAAAAGAAATTGATGTTAATTGGACTATTAATTGTGGTGTTTAAATGCAAAGATAATTAATCAATAAATCTTAGTATTAAGGGATGTGTGTATCTGATGGTATCTTTTAAAATATTTGATATAAAATATTAAAAATTGTAATATATGTAATTGTTAAAAGTAAATGTAAAGTTAGTATATATATAATAGTGTTAATGTCTAATTAGATAGTTTTTCAAATTTATTATCACTTCTGTTAAAAGAGTGCTCTACTACTAATATTTTCAGATACACAGAAAATATATATGTGCCATAAAAATACTTAACCTGTGATTTGTAAATTAGTATATATATATAATAGTGTTATATGTCTAATTAGATAGTTTTTCCAATTTATTATCGTTTCTGTTAAAAGAGTGCTCTACTACTAATATTTTCAGATATACAGAAAATATATATGTTCCATAAAAATACTTAACTTGTGACTTGTAAAATTTCAAAATATGACTATATAAAAAGTAATAAAAAACCGAAATCGCTACATGAGGTAAAAGCAAATAAAAACATATAGTTTTCCATTAAATAAGAAGTAATGATGTATGAGAACAACACCAGCCATGCTTTCAACCAAATTTGTTTGCATCCACAAAGGCCAAATAAAGGAACATAGCACTGCTAATTCATGCTTCAAAAGTAAAATACATAATTGGATAATTGGATTCTTCAACCTACATCTGCCAACCGTATATCATGAACCAAATTAGAAATCATTAACCGATATAGTGCAGTGGATGAGGTTATTTTTTTTTTAATTGAAAATCTCGAATTCGACTTCTAAATATGAAAAAATCCTTAGTAGGAAGCACTACCCTTGAATGGGGCCCTAACCTAAAATAACCGGACTCTAATATGAGTATCAGATACCGAATGCAAAATTAAAAAAATACAACAAATTAGCAATCTAATGGTGTCCCTTTTTTAAAAAAAAATGTATGTCATTTTCACAAATTTCAAGTTGTGGAGTGTAATTTTTCAATTTTTGAATATAAACTTTTGGAGAAATTAATTTGTCAATCCCTATTCCGTTTGTGAAAATTTACTTTCCAGTTGTCTTTAATTTTCATTTTTTAACAATTGTCCGATCCTATACTAATTTTACATTGTTTGTGTATATTTTGCAAACAAAGTAAGCAACAAAGCTTTACTTAAAACATAAAGAAATAAATAAAAAATACGAAAATTAAAGGAAAGTCATGAAGATAGTAAAAATGTAGTGTTTGTCTTGCATTATCAAAATTCAGATATTACAGCGACTCCAGATTATTATTTACAATTCCTTGATATGTATAGTAAATCCATAGTCATGAAACTCATAATTATTGCAGTTTCATATTACTAATACTATCCAGGATTTTCTGGCGTAAATTCAAATTTAATCACATCTCAAATACCAGATAGAAACAAAAACATTAACCTACAACCACCATTCTCACCTACCATGTTGTAACTACGCCACCCGAAAACGCGGTGGTTTGCGCTTCCCTCCGCCGTCTACAACCTTCCCACAATCTAACTATGTTACCATCAATCATCATCAAATCTTGGTAATTATACCACCCCATTTCACCTTTTCTCTTTTGGTAATTCTCGTACGACTCTTCACACAACTCCTCCTCTTCCTCTACACCATTGCTCAAAAACGTAGCATCATGTATCCACTAACTTAAAATCTTGAAGTCGTCTATATATCTTTTATCTCCGCCATTGTGATGGTCCATACATGGTCCAATAATATCGTCCGGCTCAAAATATGTCGTTAATCTCCCTTTTGTTCCTCCCATCTCTTTGTCCAACGATGTAAGTGTTGTAGAAGTTGAAGCTACAACTTGTACAACCTGTTCCGACCGTGGTACAAACACTGTCCGCGGTGGAGACGATGATGCATCGTGATCACCGGTGGCCGGTAATTTCAACAATGTTGACGATGTTTTTATCCTCCAGAAGCTAAACGCAGCGGTTATAACAGCGATCCACGTCCATATATTGTTGACAACCGTAAAGAGTCCGAAACTCAAGTAATTGAATGCAAGAGCTTCAAAGGAAGCACTCATGATTTTTTTACGAATCAAAACAACAAAAGACTGAATAAATAAATATAAGTGGATTTTGTATTTGTTAACTCTAGCAAAAAGAGTGATGAATTTATGAGAGTGGGTGGAGGCATCTAAATTCGAAGTAGATCCATGGTTTCTGTTACAAGTACCACAATTTATATTTTTTTTTTGGCAACTAGCAAGTAGGATATTGGGAGACACGTGAACGGTTATGAGCGTTTGTCTTGGCTGGAAATTGCTTCACTTGGTTACCACAAGATTTTTTATTTTTTTTCAAGTATTTTTTCCGTGATTCTGTGCCAAGTGACTGGACACTTCACGTTTAGCCCTCCATGGTTTTTTTTTGCCAGTTTAACTTTTTTGTTCTGTGATATTCTTTTTTTTAACCATTAACTAAATCTACAACAATGGGAAACTTTCAATTATAATCTTAGGCACGTTTGCTCATGCAATATAAAATCATGATATTAAATCATAATATGAAGTCATGAGATAAAATTAAAGTTTTACTTAGAAATGCAATTTAAACATTTTATATTGTATGCTTTTTCATTAATATAAAAATACTTCAAGTTATAAAACTATTAAAATTGTCTCAATTCTTTAGGCAATTATACAAAATAAGCAAAAGTTTATTAAAATCTCATAATACAATATCATGAAGGTATTCTTACAAAAAATATAACTTTTATTGATCAAACTTTAATTTAATAAAAAAATCAAAATTGACTATTAGTTTGTAAATAAATTTGATAAAAAATAATGAATTTGGTGACTATAAATAGTAAAGTAGATTTTCTTTTTTAAAAAAATTGTAACCTTGATTTTTTTTAAAATTTAACTGCCTCTGATCAGTGATGAACAAAAATTACAAGATTGAGTTTGCATACCAAACTGATTACATGTGCATAGAGTAGAGACAAAACAATTTTTTCCACTAAGTTAATTAGCTACAATTAGCTAATCCTAAACTAACTTTAGCTATAGTAGAAATGAAGAAGTCAAGGAGATCATAAACAATATTTGCTGGTTTAGAAGGTTTGGATCTAAAAGTAGGAAAAATCCCCATCTATCCATATTAACTAGACCCTTAACATGCCTAGGAAGTTCCGAAAAGGAATTGAAGACACGTACTCCCACCAAGCCGTGACTGAGAGCTGCAAATTTTTCAAATAGGGAGGTGGTTTTGGTTTGACTAATGCCCCAGTGACATTTGTGGATTTGATGAATAGGGTGTTTAAGTAATATCTTGATATGTTTGTGATTGTTTTAATCGAAGATATTTTGATTTACTCACAGGGGTGAGGATGAGCATGTGGAACATTTGAGGACCGTGTTGCACATTCTCACGGATAGGGAATTGTATGTTGAGTTTAACAAATGTGAGTTTTGATTGAGGTCTGTTGCTTTCCTTGGTCATATTGTCTCCGCCGAGAGTATTCAAGTTGATCCTAAGAAAACCGAGGCGGTCAAGAATTGGCGTAGACCCTTTTTCGCTTCAGATATACAGAGTTTCTTGAGTTTGACCAGTTATTATAGAAGGTTTGTGAAAGAATTTTCCTCTATCTCTTCACCTTTAACGACCTTGACTCAAAAGAAGGTAAAATTATTATTGTCGGAAGCTTGTGAGAAGAGTTTTCAAGAGTTGATGGATAGACTCACTTTGTCCCCTATTTTGATTTTTACCGAAAGGATCAAACGATTTTGTGGTTTATTGTGATGCCTCACAAATGGGTCTTGGTTGTGTTTTGATGCAACATAGGAAAGTCATTTATTATGCTTCAAGGCAATTGGAGGTGCATGAAAAGAATTATCCAACTCATGATTTGGAGTTAGCGGTAGTAGTATTTGCCCTAAAGATTTAGAGGTATTACTTGTATGGTGTTCATGTCAATGTATTCGCCGACCACAAGATCTTGAAATATGTGTTTACTCAAAAGGATCTAAATCTTCGCCAAAGGAGATGACTCGAGTTGTTGAAAGATTACGATATGAGTGTCCTATATTATACCAATAAGGCGAACATGGTGGCAGATGCTCTTAGTAGTTATCAATGGAAAGTGTTGCACATGTTGAGGAGGATAACAGTTAGTTAGTTCATGACTTTCATAGATTGGCCCAATCGGGTGATCGGTTGCTTGATTTGAATGAAGGTGGTGTAGTTGTTCAAAATGGTTCGGAATCATCTTTTGAATCAGATGTGAAGGCTAAGAAAGATCTTGATTCAATTATGGTAGACTTGAAGAAGTCGGTCTCTGAAAAAGCCATTGAGGCTTTCTCCCAAGTGAAAGATGGTGTCTTTCGATACCAAGGTCGATTATGTGTTCTGAATGTTGATGCGTTGAGAAATAAGATTCTGACGGAAACTCATAGTTCTTGGTATTATATTCATCCGGGAGCCACCAAGATGTACCATGATTTGCGGAAAGTCTATTGGTGGAATGAGATGAAGAAGAATATTGCAAAATTTGTGGCTAAATGTTTGAATTGTCAACAAGTGAAAGATGAGCACCAAACACTAGATCATTTGGCTAAAAAAATTAGTATTCCTACACGGAAATGAGAATATTTGAATATGAACTTTATTATGCGTTTACTCCACATTCGTCGGCAATTTGATTTGATTTGAGTCATCATGGACTGAAGACGAAATTGACTCACTTTCTTTCCGTTAAGACTTCATTCTCCTCGGAAGATTATGCCAAGCTTTATAATCGGAAAATGGTAAGATTGAATGGAGTGCCTTTGTCTATTATCTCTAATCGAGGTACTCAATTTTAGAAGTCATTTCAGAAAGGTCTTGGTACTTAGGTGAAACTTAGCATAGATTTTCATCCTCAGACCGATGGAAAAGCCGAGCATACCATTCATACTTTGGAGGATATGTTGAGAGCTTGTGTGATTGATTTCAAGGGTAATTGTGAAGATCATTTGCCTTTGATTGAGTTTGCTTATAATAATAGTTATCATTCTAGTGTTGGGATGACACCATTTGAGGCTCTTTATGGTAGGAGTGTAGGTCTCCTATAGGTTGGTTTCAAGTTGGTGAGGTTGCTTTGATAGGGCCTGATTTGGTGCATTATGTTATAAAAAAGGTTCGACTTATTCACGAAAGGTTGAAAACGACTCAAAATCGACAAAAGTCTTATTCCAATGTTAGAATAAGGGAACTAGAATTTGATGTTAATGATTGGGTTTAATTGAAAATTTCACTCATGAAGGATGTAATAATATTTGGAAAAAAAGGGAAGCTTAATCCCCAATATGTGGACGCATATCAAATTCTGAGGCGTATTGACAAGGTTGCGTATGAACTTGAATTTCCTAATGATTTAACATCGGTACATCTGGTTTTTCGTGTCTCCTTATTGAAGAAGTGTGTTGGAGATCCAATGTCAATTATGCCTTTAGAAGGTTTGGGAGTTAGAGAAAATCTTTCTTATGAGAAGGTTCTGGTTGAGATTTTAGACCGGCAAGTTTGGAAGTTGAGAAACAAGGATGTTTCAAAGTTCTTTGGAGGATTCAATTAGTTGAGTGTGCTACTTGGGAGGCCGAAGACGATATGATTGTCTGGTATCCTCATCTTTCCCTCCGCTCCTATTCTAACTTGAGGTATTAGCTCCTGATGATTCATTTTATCGGATTCATGCGTTTTAGTCATTTTTCATGTTTCCATATGCATGCATGTCCATAAAAACTTGATTCTTGATGTTATGATCTAGCTTGAGGTGATTCTGCATGTTTATGTACATTTTGATGAAATTTGCATTCATATTGGGTTGTTAGTTTCTCTCCTACTCTATTCATGCTAGCTTAAGTGCCATTCAAGGATGAATGTTCCAAAGAGAGAGATATTGTAACACCTCAAAAATTAGAAACGGGAAATATTTCACTTTTTAGCTACTGGTTCTATTCTACAGATCAATTCTATAGATCGTAGATGCTTATACAGGTTTTATAGTGCACCAGTAGGAAGTGGGTCAAGTTTTGAGAAATTGATTCATTTGTTAGTGTCCACTTGTAATTTGACCAATGATTGATTTAAGGATATATCACATACGATTTAATTTAATTAAGGGATCCTACTAAAGGAGCCTCACATCATCACTAAACATATGAATCCAACCCTTAACTTGTCAATTTGAGGACGGGTTCTTGGGAACTTACCAACCGCAATGAGATGATAATTTACGTCTAGAAGTTCATCTCGCAGAACTCATACTATCTTGGTTCCTGATTTATAAGCCTCATTTTATTGAAATTTGATCAACCTCCTAGAGCAACAACAATCGAAGATTGTTGAGGTTGAGAATTTGGGGTTAGATAAATTAACCCTAAAAGAGGCCAAAAGAAGCACTCGATGTTAGATTACACGCGATATTAACTAATATTTCCACGGACATGAGGTAGGGCAGATGCCTTAGGTGACAAAGGGGAGCGCTTGTCAAGTGCATTCTTTTGGTGGTGGTGGTGTCCTTGTTCTAAAGTAATTCGTACCCACCAAAGTGAGGACCAATCCTTGTTTTGGTCGAAAATAGAAATTTTATATATATTTAATATGCATCCATACAAGCTTGGTGGTCAGAAATAGTACTAGTTCCTACATTGCTAGCTATAATATTAGTAAAGACACTATCCGATGTAGTACTTGGTAATTCATTTACAACAAAATTAATTCCTTCTGTATCTGGTTGTAGAGTCTTCAAAATAAAATTGGGGGAATTATCCATTCCATAAAAGTTGAATCCTGTTTTAGTCTTGCACGTTTCTTAGCTAGCAAGTCGGACACCTGGTTCTGTTCCCTTCTTCTATGGCTGGTCTGTCGGCTCCCCATCTGTCAAAGCAATTCCCTGTATTTAGTGATAATATTAGAGTAGGATTCATGCCCTTTATTTATTATCTCAAGTATTTCTGTTAAGTTAGTATCGATTTGTATTGTATTGGTATGTAGCTTTGATGCTAGTTTGACTCCCATTAGTACAGCTATAATCTCTGAGTATAAAGCACAATTTACATTTATTTTTGCTGCAAATCCTGATACCCAGTTCCCCATACTGTCTCTTATCACTCCTCCTGCTCCTCCTTTTTTTGTAGCATAGTCGTAGGATTCATCAATGTTTAATTTTAGTCCTATGTTTGGGGGCAACCATTTTAGTTCAGCTATCTTCCTGCTTTCCTTCTTTCTTGGTTGCATCCTAGGTAATAATATTCTGAGACTCTGTCCGGTGGTAATTTAGTTGGTATGTCAATACTTTTTTCATTGTGGTAGTTGTAATTTATCGTTAGCCAAATGTTCCATTTCAAAGGTGGTCCCAACCTATTCTTCTTAGCCTAACATCCTAGTCGTGGAAGTAAATTATTCAAAAAGTCTCCTTACTACATGTATAAAGGAAAGGCAAATTTCCAATCAATGTCGCTTTGCATTCCCTTCTTACTTGTTTTTTTTTATTCCAGTCAATTTAGCTCCTTCCTATTTAGTATTTGTTTTATATGATTTAGGAGTCCTAGTTTGTTCCAGAAGTGTATATATTTTGTGCATACTAGGAGTATGTGTTTATCTATCTTCATTAGTCCACATATTGTGCATGTTTGGCTGACTTTTATGCCTATGGAGTGTAAGTACTTATTTGTTGGAAGCCTTTCATGGTTGCATGTCCATAGAAATTATTTAGTTTTATTGGGACATTTTAGTTTCCATATCCAAGTGAAGTCTCTAGGGTGGGGAGGTATGTTGTTACCTTTCTGTTTGATGTGGTGGTAGGAAGATGAGGTACTAAAGAAACTTTTAGGGTCAAAGGACCACATAGGCTTATCTGGTGGATTTGGTATGTTTGGAATGTGTATTAGTTTTATCTTTTCAAAGATGTTTGATGGTAGTTTGTACGGTAGCTCTTCCATGTTCCATACAACAATTTTTAAAGTGCTACAAACCAATCTATTTAGTTCATCACATGGAAGTGGACCACTAATAAGAGTTCTTAATGGTGGTGTATTGGGTATCCAAGAATCCATCTAGAAATTGGTGAGTTCTACATTCCAAACTATCCATGTAAGACCTTCTTTACACTCCTCCCATTCGAGCTTAATATTCTTTTAGATTTCGCTACCATATTTCCTAAGGTTTGAGTCATTTCTAAGGTTTGTTTTCTTTGCATAGATATCTAGGATGGTTTGAGCCCAAAGTGTTGTTGGATTCTTAAATATTGTCCAATACATTTTGGTTAGAAGGGATATGTTTTTAACCCTACACTTTTGTACTCCTAATCCTCCCTTAATTTTTTCTATTGTAACTATATCCCACTGTATAAGGTGTAGCGTCCTTTTATGTTTGTTGTACCCCAAATAAAACTTATTTGAATTTGGTCTATCCATTTAGTGATGGTGCTTGGTAACTTAACGACTTGCATTACATAAGTTGGGGTGTTATTTAAAGAGGATTTGGCTAAAGTGGTTCACCCAGCTATTTTCAGCCACTTTGTTTTCCAACTTGCGAGCTTTGATTGTAGGTTGTCTATGATGAATTGAAAGTCATGCTTTGTAGGTCTCTTGTGAAAGATAGGAAAATCAAGATATTTTCTGAAGTTTTTACTTTTGGGAATTTCCATGGTATTTGTTATTCCTTGGATCTTAGTAGGTGTATAATTTTTTGAGAAAAGGATTTTTTGTTTGTTTAGGTTTATACTCTGACCACCTAGTAGAATTTCGTCATAATATTCCTCATAGTCTGACATGTTTGTTGGTCCACTTGCCCTGTGTGTTCAGAGCGTTTTGTACAAGGATCAATTTTTCATCCATCTTATTTCTCAAGTTGGTTAGGATAAAAATCATGCGCATAAAATTATATATTTTTCTAACATTTTGTTTTTCTTTAAAAAAAAGATGGTATTAACAACAATCAAGTGATGGAATTGGAGTAAAGAAATTAGCTAGGGGCAATCTTTTAGGTGACAAAAAATAATTATTTTTCTCTTTTGATATTTCTTTCATTTGCTACTGCTTTTACATATGGGTATTTTCACCTATAGCCAAGACACTTGGTATAGTTGGCAAAATAGTCATTTTGAAGACTTAATTGGACATTTAGTCACAAGTGTTGAAAAATTAATAGTATAGCCACTATTTATGACATCATTCATGTGACTACTTCCAACATACAAAATCAACTCTCAAGTTTTAATAAATACACTTTGATCCCCCCTTCTTCCAAGAAATATGGAATATGTTTATTTTCATTTATTAAAACTAATTTTTCAAAAGAAGAAACTCTCCAAAAAGAAATCCAAAGAGATTCGTTTTTGCTGTCGACTTTGCTGATCTCAACGAATTTTCTGGCGATAATACCCTTTTCACAAGTGAAATCATCAGCATCCTACTCATTGCTTTCATTTTTACTCCATTATCTTTCAAATACTGAGCTTCAAAATTTTTTTTTCCGTCATTTTAGAAGCTTTAGAAATCTTCCATAATCACTTGATTACTCATTTGTAGATACATTTTAGTAGTTTAGAAGCATTGAAAATATATTTCTCCATTGCAGGAGCTCGATTTTGAACCCGATCTTGTTCAGTCAGATTTTTGTATGAATTTCATATCAATCATCGATCCTTAAAAACTGATAATGTAATCTAGTATCTATGAGTGGTCTATGATGGCAGTAGCTGAATTTGTTGTTGGTGGTGATTATATGGGAGAATGGGAGAAGACTCCCATAATCTAGAATTAGTAATCTTTTAGTAAGAAGACAATGCCCATTACGTTGCGTTGCAATGGTTTATATGATGATATGATTGCAAGCGTAATTGGAGCCGATGAGTTAACCTCCGAGCCAAATGACTTGGTGATTAGCTATCAAATAAATGGCAGGGGAAAAATACACCCACATTCATAAAAATGATAGGCATGTGAGATTTTACATGTTAGATACTGGTATTGATGGCTCTAAGCCTATATTGACGATAAATGTCAATGCGAGGCCTCTAATTGAATCAACGAATTCAATTAACGACGACAATGAGTCGATTGGAAATGAGAGCTTGGGTGATTGATTATTCAAATAAGAGTTTGGGTGATTATTCAATGAATATACATGATCATCCAATGGATATGAAAAATTAGCCAATAGATGCGGAAGATCCCGAACCCAAATTTTGTGAAGAAATGCATGGAGTACAGGAATTGGGATCACAATCCAACCATTCCTTCTCTGATGGAACTAATTTATACATAAATCAAACATACAATAGCAAGAATGAGCTGCAATTTTTATTAGCTAAAGCGGCGGTGAAGAAATATTTTGATTTTGCTACTTTGAAGAGTTATACTAAATACTAAAGGTGTAATGTGTATCTAACAACTGTGTGTGGATGTTGTAGGCGAGGAAATATGAGTGTTCAGACCGATTTCGTATCTACAAGTACATTGGTGAGCATAGTTATGGTGTTGAACATGCCATCAATAGCCATAAAAAAATCTCAGTCAAAGTCATTGCTTCGCTTTGTGTGAATATTTATCGTTATGAAAAAGGTCCAAATGTTAAAGTGATTCAGAGGGCTATGTTTCTTTCTTTTCATTGTAGTACAAGCTATTGGAATTGTTGGAAGGGAGGTGTGATTGCCTAGGAAATGGTCTGAGGGGCAGCGAAGAACATATATTCATGCTTACCGACTTTTTCCTACCTGATTGAGACTCTTAATGTTGGTTCTAGCTATAGTATCATGGTAAATGTGGATAGTCATAGGTTCATGTATTACTTCTTAGCCTTCGGTGCTTGCATTAGGAAATGCACCCACATGAGAAAGGTAATTGTGGTCGACGGCACTCATTTACATGGTAATTATGAGGGCGTGCTATTGAGCGTTCTTTCACAAGATATGGAGAATCATGTTTATCCGATTGTCTTTTATTTAATGGACAATGAGAATGATTCATCTTGGACATTCTTCTTTGAGAAGTTGGAGGAGATTGTGGTCGATGAACCAGATTTGTGATTTATCTCCGATAGACACAAGAGAATTATCAACTATATTGTGTAGGTTTACAATCATGCTCACCGTGGATATTGTATGAGGCATCTCGGTGAAAATCTCCAGATAAATCATCACTTTGGAGATTCCCTCTATCTATACTATAATGCAGTAGAGGCTTATTCATTGGAGGAGTTTAATAATAATTTTATAGAATTCAAGAACAAATTCCTTGAGGCAACCGTCGTCCTTAGCATGAAGTTGGTTTTGAGAAGTGAAGTAGGGCACAATTCCCTGGCAATAGGTATGATGTGATAACCACAAATATTTCTGAGTCACTCAATGCTATGTTGATAGACAAAAGAGAGTACCCTGTGACATCTATATTTAATTCGATTACGAACAGGTTTTTAGAATTGTTTAGAGAGATGCATGCATATATCCTCAAATCAAAGGGTAATAAAATGGTGTCGCTGCCGAAAGGATTGCTAGAAAAAATGATCGAGGGTGACTCCTTGTATGTGGAGAACGTAACCGGGGACGACAACCAATTTACCATGTTTGGAGCAGGTGTTACTGCCAGCGTGAACCTACTAGAAAATTCATGTTCTTGTAGGGAATATGACTTGATCAAGATACCGTGTGTTCAGGTCAAGGACGTTTTGCGATCGAAGCATGGTAATGAATATGGTATGAGCATTTATGAGTATTCTCCGCCTTTGTATAAAGTTGAAGTATACATCCTTGCATACTTGGATTCTATTAATGTTGTCCCTCTTGAGTCAGAATGGTGTATTCCACATAAATTGCTAAACATGAAGATTCTTCTACCTCTTGTCGATTCCAAGCTCGGAAGAAAAAGAAGAAAACGTGTCAAGGGCGTCGGTGAGAATTTCAAGAGCAAGAGAATGAACAAATGTTCAATTTACAAGAGACCCGGACACATGAGAACCACATATATGAACAACAACAAATCTTAAATAAGCTTGATTGACTTTGTTTTTGTAATCAAGATACTGGAGATCCCCGTGCTAATGTTTATTTTGAACCCCTGCCTTTTTGTCAATTAACATCAGTTATTATCGATTATACTCATTATCTAATATCGATCAATGAAAAGATGACATAAACCGCGTACACTATCTATCACAGTTTAATACCAACTTCACTCGTTGTGTATTGAAGTGTGTATTATTAATACATGAACGCTTATTAGATTAGTAATTCAATGATTTTAATGCATATATTAGAATGATTAAAGACCCAATTTCCCTAAAAAATTATAATTTTTTCTACTAAAATTGTGAAAGGTATCATACATGTTATTTTTAATGCACCAAATCAAACAATGCATAATAAATAATCTAAGTATAACTGATCCAAATATAACTAATACAATCATTATTTGAATATACACTCTACCAAACAAACCCTTACAGAATTGTCAAAAAATCATATGTTATCGTTGAAAAAGAAGTAATTTATACTTTTGTTACCATTGTAAAACTTGAATATCTAAATATTTACAGGTTGTGAAAATATATAGACCCTTTATACAATCGATACATCTCTATATGTGTGACCGATACTGCACCTACTAAAATATGATACTTCTATATACAACCATAACCAGTAGAATTTAAAAAAGAGAATAATTAATGTAACACCTCAAAATTTGGAAAAGAAAGAAAAGAAGTTTTTGGGTTGCAGGTTGTGTCTACAGGTCCCATCTACAAACCGTATAAGCTTCTACCAGCCGTAGATGGCAACCATAGGAAGAGGGAAAATGAATTTCAAAAATCAAGTCAAATATCCCATTTTACGATTCACCAAGATGGCCCGTCAATCCTAATACGAGTCGTAGATAGGTCTAGTAGGTGAGTCCCAGACTTAGTGAAATTTTGAGGGTTAAGTTGATTTCTATGGTTGGGGTCTACAGATCGTAGAAGGTTCTACGGACCGTAGACCAGTCTCCTCAAAGTTGGTCCAATTTTAAAAAGTTTTTATACTTTTATGCGGTTGACCAATACGGTCTGTAGAAAGTCCTACGGGTCCATAGGTCCAAACCGTAGAAGGTCCTCTTAGTTATTTTAAAGGGGATTTTAAGTCTTTTCTCTAAGTGATTAATTCCTAAACTAGGTTGTTTTGATCCTAATCCTAAGTCCTATATAAATCTTTTAGGTCCTAAAACTACCCATTCTAAATCATTCTCCTAATTTCCCTCCAAAATCATCCCCAAAATCCTCTCAAGAGCTAAGGAAGGATAAAGCTAGTGTTTGTCTTGAAGAACTCTAATTTACCATAGATTGTGGGCATTTATTTCTAAGTTATGTTAGTATTCACTATGGAGCCCTTTCCTCCATATGGTTTCTAAAATCTCCAATTTTACTAGTGAGATTCTCAATCAAAGTTAGGGCTTTGTTCAATCTTCATGGCTTCTCTTCAATTATGATTCAATTGATTATTTTCCATATTTTTATGCATGAATTGAAGTAATTATATACTTTTAAGTTGAATTCACACGCACTTATGCATGGTCCATGATTTTTAGACTATGATCATATGATGAAGTTTATGAACCATGAAAGATGAATTTATGAAAATATGCATCTTCTTTTAATGAAATTGATGTAAATAATTTAAGGTTGGTTTGAGAGTAAAACATCAATGTTGTTATTATTGTTGTGAAAGGTTTTATCACATACTACTAAAAATGTAATTGTAAAAGGATTTCTCACAAAAGAATTCATAAGGTTGAAAGGTTTTCTCACCTAAGTTGAATCAAGATTAAGGAGCTACTCTAATAAACTTTAACTTGGATTGATTGCTTAATTGTGTCTTTATGTGGATGGTGAAATTAATAATATTAATAACTATTCCGTGGAATTTTTACTTAGCACCGAGAGGGTATTGAGATGGAAACTCTCCTGTTAGTAGAGGCAGGGTTTCTAGCTAGTAGCATTCTCTTTATCCCATAACTATGTGCCATCGTAGGATGATTGTCTTAGATAGACGTTAGCTAGTGGATCTACTTTAGCTTAGACTCATGGTTCTTACCTTGGCAGTAAGGAAACTCCTTTTTGTTGTGGGGCAGACATTGGATTTCATGTTATAACTCACATGGTCTATGTCGGTTACATGATAAACTTTCCACAATAATGAACTAAGGTCACATCTAAAGTATCTCACAAGTGATAAAATATATTTAGCTTGCATTGACCATGATTATGATTTATATTTTCTAATCCTTTTTTCTTATGATTTAACTTGGTCATTGCATGTCATGTAAAGTCTTTTTTAGCATGATTTCATAACTCTTATGCATTGCTATCATACTTAGTATATTCCATGTACTAATGCATACTTGTGCCTACGTTGTTTCACTTGTAGGGTCAGACGCTCCTACCTCTCCCACTCGTGGCTAGTTTATCTTTGGCGTTCAGGGATTTGGTGAGTCCTCATGTTCCATGGATCGAGATACTTTTACCGCTTTGTGTCATTTCGGTTTTCTGATTTGTTTGTGATGTATGTGTTACGTCTCAATCACTTATTTAGATGTAATAGATGGCTTATTAAGACTTATTTTAGAGTTCCTCTTTTGTCAAACTTTTTTTTTATGATATAAGACCGATTCTTTGAATTATTTTTCTACTATCTTGTATTATGTGTGCTAAGTGGCTTGTGTAAGGCCTCTCAGGGTTCTATAGATCATGTTACGCCTAGGGTTTACTTTGGATCGTGACAATTAATTAATAATAAATTATATTTTTGGAATTTATCCAATTAAACTAGTTTAAACAAGTAATGTGATCATGTAAGGGTCCACATAAATTGGAGGTGGTGATCAGCGATGTACGAGGAAGAGTTGTGG
>JAJONR010010182.1:0-22041 GCA_029582245.1 Solanum etuberosum
TGTACTGAGAGTTATGGTCATTTGAAGTTGACCCAAAACTCATAACTTAAGCATAACTTGCAAAATTTTAGATTTTGCTATTTCCAATTTAGTTCTTTTTGGAACTCAAGGTGCTACATCTAGTAACCTTAACACTTAAGAAATTTTAAATTCGTCGGTAAAATCCTACTCACAACGAAGGATGGTTCGAGTCTTAGCTCAAAAAATTTCTGGGGTATTACAGATGCATCAACTCAATTCTACATGCCAAGAGATTTTATTTTCAATTGTTTTTTAATAGGTTTTTTTTTTTTTTTTTTTTTTACAAGTAAAAGGTTATTAACAGAAAACCATCTACTCCCTTAGTTCCATTTTACGTATGACACAATCTCTATTATTATTTAGAGGTTTGAAATTAAAAGGTTTTTTTTTTTACTACAATTTTATCATATGTTTTTATTAAATATTTTAAATTATTAATTATATTATTGTGCTTTTTAATTTTTTTTATATATTATTATTTAATATTTCAAATTGTTAATTATTTAAGTTGAACAAATTTGATTTTTGATCTTAAAGGTATGTTCATAAAGCAAGTAGGGGTCAAAAATTCAAGACCGTCCATTTTTAAGATTATTGGGCGTAATACTTTCTTTGTTTCAATTTAAAGCTTTTAAGTTCCTTTTAAGTTTGTTTCGAAAAATATATCTCTATCCATATTTTATAACTTTAATATTATACTAGAGTAACATCTTTAATCTAGGGCAACAGAATTTAAAAGTCCCTATAAAAAAAAATAAGTCTTCTCAATTCTTCTTTTAACTATGAAATTTAAGTCACTATCACCTATCCCTTTTAAGTAAATGGCATAATTATAAAGAGATACTTTCGAAAAAACACAAAAATGCTTCAAAAGCTAATATTCCTCATTTAATCCAGACACCAACACCAGTCACTAGGACTTTTTTAGTAGAGCAACGTTTACTTATAGCAAACATAAAAATTATATTTGTATGTTATAGTTATAGTTTGCATAATTGCGCTTCATAACAAATTTTATGTTTGCTATGGAGCTTTTGATTTGTATAATTCGCTAGATACATCTAATTTTATACAAATTGTTCAGTTTTGTATAAATTCATGTATACATTGTAATTTGTATAATAAGATCTGTATTTGTATAATTATAAGTGTATAGGACGAAAATATATGTATTTATATTTGTATATACACTTTTCTCTCGTTTTATACAAATACAAACGCATTTTATATCGAAATGTATAAAATGACTAATTGTATACCGAAAATGGCTAATTGTATACTGAATCAGATGACAAAAAAATGGGATGTTTGTTGCGAATTACAAATAAAATAAACTATGGCTATAACATTTAATTTGAATTAATAATTTGCTATTTCATACAATTTTCCCAATTAAAAAGTATGAATTTTGTTAGTTTTAGTAAATTATATGTAAGAACAAAAATATAATTAATTAAAATAACCTATCAAGTTTAGTCAAACAACAAATTGGCAATTTGGCATGACATATCCTTTCTAAGAACTATATACCCCTAATGTGGTCCAAACTTTTGACAACACAAGAAACAATTCCTAGCACATTTATTTATATTATATCATGGTAAAAATGAAGAATATATAATATCAAGCAAATATTCAGTAATTAATTAATCACTAACCTTGCTGCTGCATTGAACCCAACGGATATCATGAACACCCACCCTAGAATTGTCGTACTGCATCACAAATTGATAATCATCATTAAACCGAAATCATTAAATAATTTAACACTCCCTCTGATTCATATTAACTGAATTGTTGGAGTATGACATTGAACTGTGAAAAGAGTCTCAACAATTCACGTAATATAGACGACCACTTGACTTGGAAGAAGAATTCTCCTAAGCTTGGCACTAGGTGATCTATGTGTCAAAGGGCTACTTTAAGTAGACATATTTTACCAAACAGCAAGAGAGTCCAATGCCACTTCAGGATTTGGAAGCAAACAAAATCTGAAAATACCAAGTCTCTAGACATAACATAACAGCTGAAGCAAGTGACAACTTGAAAAAATCCCACAATCCATAAAATGATTGCATGCTAAATCCATTCCATGTGTTTCTTACATCTATCAGTCCACAAAATATACACAAATTGTGCAATCACAACTATCCACCATGAAATACTCAAAACCAAAGCTCCACCAAATAATCCCCAATTAAATACGTAAAGCACTAGCCACGTTAAAAAAAGGTGAAAAATTAATGTAACGGCAGCACTAGGGTTAACGATACTTTGAGCTTGTAAGAATTTTTGGATAGGGAAGTTGGCTGCATAAGCAAATATTTGTGGAATTAAACCATAGACAAATAGTGCTGCTGCTGCTACTTTCTTGGATTGGCCTAGTAAAATCAAGATTGGTTTAGAAAATAAGTATGCCACCATTAGTGGTATTCCTGTTAACATAAGAAGGATGGTTGATCTTTGGAGATATATTCCTAGCATTTCATACTTGTGACCTCCATATGCTTGACCACATAATGTCTCCACTGCACTTCCCATTCCTAGCTGCTCCAATATATATATAGTTTGTTGTAAGTATACAAGTAATCATTTCATACCAATATACTATAATCATTTCATCCCTATGCACAGCTGAGTCAGAATTTGAAGTTTATAAGTTTGAAATTCTGATTTTCTTAGGTTATTGAATTTTCCATTTAATTTCTTACTACAAATTCAAGACTTGAACCCGTAATCAACACACTGGCTCCACCCATGAATGTATGCGACACGCAAAATGAATGTTTCTATTTGAAATAACTTTAACTTTAAAATTATTTTTTATATACTCTGTCACAGTTCATTTTTACGTGTCGCTGTTTGACTTGACACACCAATTAAGAAAACAATTATTGATATAGGTATTTTACCAAACTAGCTCTATTAGGTCTTGGAAAATGATTTGAAGAATAGATATTTAATGTTAAGAGTAAAACATGGAAACAAATAATTGTTATTTTTCTTGATATGTCATATCATTAATGAAATGATTTATAAGGTTATAGCCACAAAAATGTCACAAAGTTCAAAAGTTCTTTTTTATTTCTTATATTTCATGCCTAGTCAGATAAATGAAGGTGAATAAAAGGGAGTAAATCTTGAGGTTGTAAAACAATATAAAGGTGAAACAAAATTACCATGACACCAAGTGAAGCAGCAGCAAGTTCAAGATTTCCAAGATGACCACAGAAAATTTGTGTAGACATGGAAGTAACATTGTTAAGCAAGTAAACAATGATGGCAGGAGCTGCTAGACGGAACAGATTTCTCAACTCTATCCCACTGAAGCAAGTTTCATTCGATACAATAGTAGCATAGAAGAGGAGATACAATTGCAATTAGTAAAAGAGGAGAATCAGATGCATACACTTCAAATGATCAACCCACGCCGTTAGTAGACCCTGCAAAGGAGAATCGTCGAATTGGTAAGGCTCTGACTTATATACCACCGTCTTTGAAAAACGGTCAAAATTGAGGAAGAAGATATCAGAGAGCATGCCAAAACCTGGGATCCATCTCTTATAGGATATTTATTATTCCCCTTTTTAAACAATTAATGAATTTTTTTGCTAAAAGGGTATGGGGCTTTGTCAAAACTCCGAAGAGGCTAATTCATGATGAAGGATACTTTATTTTTAAGTTCCACACAAACAAGGATAAGGAGGAAGTTCTCAAATATGGACCTTACTACTTTAATAATAGACCAGTGATCCTTAAGCAATGGGAGATTGATTTTGCCTTTGCACAGGAGAAGTTGAGCTTAATTCCAATATGGGTGATGGTTCTTGGCTCACATGTTGGGTATTGGCCAGCTGAGGCTTTGAGTAAAGTAGCCAGTGCAGTAGGAAGACCTTTGCACACTGACAATGTGACTGCAAATGCTGACAAGATCTCATATACACGAGTTCTAATAGAGGTTGATGTCCCTGATTGAGTTGGTGTAGTTGGAGACTCCTTCTGGACCATGGGAGCATCGGTGGACTATGACTGGAGGCCAAAGTACTATTATGAATGTCTCAAATTTGGCCATACAGATGATGAGTGTTGGTACCAAAAGGAGCAGAAGGCAGATGCTGCAGTTGTAAGGAATGCACCAGAGATTAAAGCCAGAAAAAATCGAGTCAGGTACAAGAAACCAACAGTGAAGGCATGGAGGGAAATAAAAGATAATAGACTCATTCCAGTACCTAATAGCAATATTCTGAGCACTAAGATAACTGTGGAGAAACTGAAACTCACAGGTTCTGGGAAGAAGCAACTGAACATAGAAGTAGAGCAAGTGTCAACTCTAGAACCTAGAAGAGAACAAGTTAACACAGAGTGTGTTGTGCTGAATCAAAGGAGTGGTAAACAAAAGATGATTGAACATGACAGTGCTAGCAACTTCATGTCATTCAGCCCACCATGATCATTGCAACTTGGAACATTAGGGGCCTCAATTAAGCCCATAAACAGAAGGAGATTAAGCTCCATCTGGCTAGGAGGAAGATTGATAGTTTTGGATGTCTGGAAACAAGAGTAAAGGAACACAGAGCTAAAAAAATTATGCAGACCATGGCAAAGGGTTGGAAATCTTACTTTAATTATTCAGCCACACCGAATGGTAGAATCTGGTTATTGTGGAGAAACAACATAAATATGACTATCATTGACTGCCAATCAGTATATTCATTGTAGTGTAGAGGATCCGAGCAACCAAACTATTCTCTATCTCACTATTGTTTATGCTATGAATGATAATCAACATAAGGACATGTTATGGAATGCACTGACTAAGATTGACTTACAGCATAACTATCATTTGTTACTGAGACGGGACTTTAATAGTGTCCTAGTACAGGAGATAGAATGGGCTCAATGGTCACAATTGTTGAGGTGAATGGGTTCAAAAGCTTGTTAGATACCATGCAATCATCCCCCTTAAGAGGTATTGGCTGGCACTATACCTGGTGCAGCAAACAAAAGATTGGGAGGAGAGTTTATAGCAAGATAGACTGGGCACTTGGAAACTACAACTGGATGCAAAAGTTTGGACATGTGGAGGCTGACTTTCTGAATCCGACAGTATCAGACCACTCACCTATTCTCATTAGATGTTGTCCTTAACTGAATTTGCACCCTAGGTCATTTAGACTTTATATGAATGTTATGGAGCACCCTCAATTTCATCAAATCATGAAGCAGGCATGGACAATTGTTCACATAGAGTTGCCTTTGCAGAGTGTATGGGATAAATTGAAAACACTAAAAAGCATGTTGCGCAAGATAAATGATGATATGGCTTCTTATAAACAAAGGCTGAATCTAGCTAGGGAGAATCTCAAATTTGTCCAAGGGAAAATGAAAGGGCAAGTACTGGATTATAACATGTTGATTGAACAGGAGAAAGAGCTAATTATTGAGGTGGAGAAATGGAGCTCTATCGAGGAGCAGGTGCTTAGAAAGAAATCTAGAGCAACTTGGATAGAGGGTGGTGATTCTAATACCAAATACTTCCATGCACAATGGAAAATTAGACCCAGCCATAATGATATTACTTGTGTGTATACAAAGTGAAATACTAAACTTACTGAGCCCCTAGCTGTTGAAAGGGAGTTTATTAAGGTGTTTGCAAGCTTAATGGGGGACAGTGCAACTGAATTACCCTGTGTTAACACAGAAGTGGTTAAGACATGTCAGTGTCTCAACCTACAACAACAACACAAGCTGATCAGATATGTAACTTATGAAGAAATTTATAAAGTTATCAACAGTATGCCAAAAGAGAAAGCCCAAAGGCTGGATGGGTTTCCCGTTAAGGAAGAAGTGGTAGAGGCTATGCAATATTTCTTCAGAATAGGTGTTATGTACCCTGCAATTAACACCACTGTCATTACTTTGATACCAAAGGTGCCAACCCCCACCCATGTCAAAGATTATAGGCATATAGCATGTTCTACAATGTATATACATCAACAGATCATCAACAAAGCATATGTGCACACTACCCAATTTACTACATCTCGGATGAAAGTTGAAATCTCCATTATGTGCAAGCATGTTTAGCCTCCGTCTTAAGTATTCCATTGCGAAGACAAAGAGATAAGGAGACATGGGATCTCCTTGTCTCAATCCTCTTTTAGCCTTAAAAGGTGGAGTCAAACCCCCATTAATCAACAAGGAGTACGACACAGTAGACACAGATGTCGTAATCAAATGTATACATTTACCAGGAAACCCATATCCACTAGTAGCTTTCTTAAAAAGCTCCATTCTAAGGTTTCATATGCCTTCCTTAGATCAACTTTTAAAACACATCTTAGGGAGATCCACTTCCTAGTGTAGCACTTAAAGATTTCATGGCTGAACAAAATATTATCTATGATACTTCTTCCCTCAACGAAAGCAGATTGTGCTAGCCTCACTAAGTCTTCAATCTTCTAGTCAACACCTTAGATATAATCTTGTACAGGGCTGACATTATTTTAGTTAGACTCTTATATGCTGCATTTTCTATGGCATCTGGACTACATGCTAATGCCATTAAAAGTGCACTATACATTTCTGGAGTGCCACTACATATTAAAAAAGAGATGCTAGAGGAGTTGGGATTTGACGAAGGAAGAGTACCATTCAAATATCTTGGGGTGCCTTTAAATACAAAGAAGCTGAATGTACACTACTATTTTCCTTTGATAGAGAAGATCACATTAAAAGTTACATGTTGGTCAACTAAATTACTATCTTATGTAGGAAGAGTTCAGTTGATTAAATCAGTATTGTTTGGTGTGCAAGCATTTTGGGCATAGATATTTCTTATTCCTAAGAAGGTTATTAAAGCTATTGAGCAAATATGTAGAACATTTTTATGGATTGGAGCTGTTACTGTGTCTAAAAGGGCAGCTATCGTGAAACAGTTGTGGAATGTGGCAAGAAAGAAGGATTGTTTGTGTATTCATAGCTTCTTTATAAAGAACGGCCCTGTAGAAACATTCCAGATTTCCAAGAATGCTTCTTAGGTTATGAGGAAGATCTTGGAATCAGGGAGCTAGTATTGCAGGGGAATAATCGACCTGGTGCTCTACTTACAGCTTTCAGGACAATTCAAAAGGGTGAAACTTACTCCACAAAAAGGATGTATACTTGCTTGTTGCCTTAGTATCCTAATCACTACATAAAAAAATATCTTTAACGGTAATAGCTCAATTGCCGCTAAATATGTATTTTTAGCAGCAATTAGCACTCTTTGTATATGTCCCTAACATTGAATCTAATGAAACTTAACTAATGCCGTTAAAGACTTTAGCGCTCTTTATTAATGTGTCTATTTATTGTCGCTAAAAATTGTTTTTGTTGTAAGGTGGAGTGGAGGAGTTGTATTTTACATTCTTGTGCATCCTAGATTCAAATTTATATTGTGGTTAGGTGTCGAAAACAGACTTGCAACAATGGAAATGTTGTTGAAATATGGGATCAAATTTCAGAAGAGCAATTTGGATAGTTTTGAAAGAGATTGTACTATATATCAGAAGTGGTACTCCTTAGAAGGTGTTAGTAGTAATTGAATCTGTACAGATAGTTCCTTTGCATTATGTTAGGTTTCTTTCATGGGAGAATAGGTAGTCCAATCCCTATTCAAATCAACTTGTCCACGTGAACATTAGTTGCTGGAAAGCACCCTGCAGACGAATGTTGAAGCCAATATTTTCTGCTATATATTATCATGTGGACATTATGGAATAGATCACATTAGTGGTTAAAAGTATTCCGCATCCACCCAGGGGTGTGACGTAGTGGTTCTTGTGATAACCCCCTTGTGATCTATACTTGGTGATAATTAAAAATAGTACTGTTTATTAAATAAACGTCAAATAGATATTAATTAAAATATGTTTAAATAGTATTTTTTGAAAAAAAATGATGGATTCTATTATGTTAAAGCATTTGAATTTAAAGGTTTTTTCAATCTTTTAACCGGAGATAACTCGATTGAAGCTATAATTTTTATTCTTTTTCAACTATATGGTATTAGATGATGTATACATATTCGAATTTTTAAGGTAAAAAATCTCTTATTTTCTCAAAGTTATAGAGAATAAGGTCTCTTATTCTCTAAAAAAAAAAAAAAATGTCAAAAAATAATTTATTAGGTGTATATTTTTAATATTAGAATATTTAAAAGAAAATAACATTAATAAATATGCATATTTAATCAATTTATTTATATATAAAAAAAAAAACTAAATAGTTCAAATTATAATCTAAAATTAAAGGAACCGATCCATTTACCTATTTAAACGATATGACATTCCTAGCCTCTAAATCTTTGATCGGCCCCCGATTCAGATAATGGATCAGAAAATAAATAGAAATACGTATATATATTATAAAAGATGTATTATCACCTCAATCCATAGCGGCGATGTGGATGCTCTACTATTCGATTTATGTTTCCTTCTTAAATATATTGGACACAGAAGTCCGTGCTAGTATGGTCCATTACGTGTTAGTGTTTTTTTAATAAGTTAATGTTTCAAAAAGAAGTCAAAATGGTCTGATGAACCCTTATATTTGTACGCGTTTGTATTCTAAATCTTCCTACTTAACATTTTATCAACTAAACCCTTAAACTCGTTAAAACACTATATTTTAAACATTTTTCTCATCAGATCTTTGTGTGTGTAATCCAACCTCTTACACATATAATTTCATGTCATTTTTCAATGACACATTAGAAATTAAATATTAAGAAAGTAAAAAAAAATCAAATATTTAATTTTTGTAAATTCTGAATTTTTTTAAATAGTCATGTTCTTCAACCTTCATATATTCTTACAATTTGAGCACCAAATTCAAGTCAAATAGATGAAATTCTTCTTTATTTGACTTGAAATTTCAACTACAAGTTTACTAACACAAATCCAACGAGCCTCAATCACAAATTTGAATTAATTTCACAAATTCATAAAACTCATTTGTTGTTCTTCAAGCTCATCAATGGAGTTTTCAACTTTTTCAATATTCACCATCACCCTTTACGTTAATGCATATCATACCTCCTCTTTGAATTTAACTAACACAAACAATGGTTTCAACTTTTAAAATAAAAAAGACTAAGAATTTAGAAAAATGGGGGCTGAAAAAAGAAATTAATGGCGGGATTTTGATTTGTTACAAAGAGGAGAGTAGGTTGAAGAAGAAAAAGAAAGTGTATGACGAGTGATTTCGAAGAAAAGAAAAGAATGGGTATGGTGAGTGATTTTGTTGAAGAACAAGAGAAGAAAGTTTAGGGTTAGGGGTGGGGTGGGAAGAGTGTTGGAGAAGAAGAGAAATTGGGGTGGGAGTGGGTTAATGAAGATATAAGATTTTTTTTGATAAAAAAAATATTTTTAGATAAAATATAGTGTATTTACTCGCTTGAAAGCGAGTGTATTCACACATTTTTCCAACTCAATAATATTTATGTCATATAGATTTGGTCAATGGTCAGAGGGGTTTTAAATATTGTGTTTTAATAAGTTTAAAGGTCCAGTTGATAAAGTATAGAGCAAAAGGGTTCAGAATACAAATGCATACAAGTACAAGGGTCTATCGGATCATTTAGCCCCAAAAGAATAATCTATTTTTTCCTTTAGTGTGTCTAAAAAATAATAACCCTTTTTCTTTATAAAATTAATGAATATTTTGGTATATTTGACATAATTTTATTTTAGAACCATAAAATTAAAATGGAGAGAATATTTTTTTTGTCTTAATTTATGTGGTATTGATAAAATTTGAAAAGTCAATTAAATTTTAATGTGATTTTTAGTTTTTAAGTTATTAATTGTTGTAATTTATAATTTTTTTTACATCATGTTCAAATAATATATGTTACTTCATCTATCCCAATTCATGCGGCATTCAGGGAATTTGAGAGTCAATCAAGTATTTTATATGTTTTTTTTAATATTTTAAGTTATTAATTATTGTGATTTTTAGTACCTTTTACATTATTTTCAAATAATATATGTTACTTCCTATTTTTCAATTTATGTTACACTAATTGAATTTTGAGAGTCAATCAAACTTTAATTTTATTATGTATTTTGAATATTTTAAGTTGTTAATTATTGTAATTTACAATACCTTTACTTAATTTTCAAATAATATATGTAACTTACTTGTCCCAATTTATGTGGCACAAATAGAATTTTAAGAGGCAATCAGTTTAATTTTGTATATATTTTAAAATACTTCAAGCTGCTAATTATTGAAATTTATAGTCCTTATTACATCGTTTTCAAATAATAAATGTTACTTCATTTGTTTTATTTTATGTGGTACCGATAGAATTTCAAGAGTTAACCGATATTTTTTATTTTAAAAATATTTTAAATTATTAATTTATAATATTTCTTTCTTGATTTTTAAATGTATAAAAGACATAAATGACAAATTAAAACAAAAGAACCAAAAAAAATATATTGAACTACCTTAAAGTATCAAAGCAGGCATTTCGACGTGTTGTCTACTTTGAAGCTTTGAAACTCCCGTTTATATATCCACTAAATAATAATATACATATTTATTGATGGGGGAACCGAAGAAACTGAAGTGGGTTGGGGGTAGGGATGGGATGTCATATTGTTGGAGAATTGAAACGGAGGGTGGGGTTAGGGTTAGAGTAGGATACGTCGTGGACTGGGGTGTTTATGGTTTGGATAAAAATCGATTCAAGTTAAAAAGTTCGAACCAAATCAATTTTATTTGTATTTGGTTTGGTTTTAGATTTTTGAAAATCGATAGTATTTGGTTATGGTTTTATTTGAAAAAATTGAAGGAATTACCGAACCGATAAATTATATACATATATTTTATCAATATACATACTTAATATGTTTTTTTATAAACAATTTTAAAGATCTTACATATGTTTTCATCAAAATTTCTTTATAATTTACTTATTGAAAGCAAAAATGTCCAAGGTGAAAACATTTATCTTATTGATTTCATGTATATGAGTGTCTATGACAATTCTCTGTGGGACTGAAAAAATGTTATTGTCTCTTCCTTCTAGGTTAAAATTGTGAATTTTAAAGCTCTATTCATAGTAAATTCAATGATTGAAAGTTTAGTAATTTTAGTCATTTTAACTATTTTTCATTTTGAATGGATTGTTGTCATTTTTTTCACATTTTGAATGAATTGTTTCTTTTATTTTTGTGTATGGTTAATAACCGAACCAAATCAAACCGAAACTGATAACTACCAGACCGATAAATGTATATTATATTTGGTTTGGTTTGGTTTTGATAATTTTAAAACTGATTAAGTTGATTTGATTTTGAATTTGACCAATAACCGATCCAAACCGACCCGTGAATACCCCTAGCTGTGGATAATTGAGGAGGGGAAGGTAATTAAATTATTTATCTATTTACTTATTTAAAAAATTCTAATTTAAATTATATTTTTTATATTTTGCCTGAATTAAATCTCTAAATATGCAAAAAAAAAAAATCTTCATTAGTGAATTTCAAGTTAAGTATTTGAGTAAAAAAATGAAAAGGAAAAGTAAAAGATTCTTCCGATACTATAAAAGTTAATGAAAAACTTTGAAAAATTCTCCGACAACTTAATTAAGTTGTGAAAAACTTAATTGTACTTTTAAGAAAGGATAAATTTTATTATATTTCATAAAGAAAAAAAAAGAAAATTAATTTAAAAAATATCAAGTAAAGTTTAAATGTTAATTAATTATGTGTACTAATTAAATATAAAAATGTCCAATTAAAATGAACATGTGGCCATATTAATAAGATTTTTTAATATATTTTTTCGTATCTCACATGCCTTTAAGAGAATGAATACACTCTTCATATCACCTTAGCAAGGAAGGGTATCTTTATTACATTTCAAAAATATTCGGGGGTACGTACTAGGACCAATATATAATTATTCAAGATAGTAAATGAAAATAGTTCAATCAAAACTAATACAATTTCTTACGTGCTTCCCAATTGACCTTTAAAAAATAAAATTTTAAGTCATTATCTATTAAAGTATTACAACTTAATGAAAAATAAATTTTATTTTTAGTATCAAACTTAACTAGAAAAATAAATATTAAAAAGTTTATGCGGGGCGAAGTGGATTTAAAATGGCGAATTAAATTTTTTACCTGCACCGCGCCGCCCATGGTCATCCCTAATTATTCATTCGAACGGCTAGTGGTTTGACATACTTACAGATATACACTTTGTGATGCACTTAAAATGTAGAAAAGATATTTGTTTGTTGTATCAAATATCAATCAAAGCAAGTGACATAAACTACTTGGCTTTGTTGTGCTCTCTGGAAACAAAGTTTATTTGGTCAAGAGTCTAGGTAGTATACAGAATAAATAAAAGGGATCTTGAAAATAAGTTTGTGATCTCTGTTGAATTTCAATAAAGTGCACTTAATTAACTTTTTGTCAACTTCTTGTTAGAACCTATCAAGTAGTGTCGAGGACAATGAAAAATGGATATTTAGAAAGCTAAAATGTAAACATATATATATATATATTCTTTGTTTTAAGCTTGCATATGAAAATCCAGACACCACAATCATAACCAAAAAAAATAAAAAATAGTTGTATATATATTGACCAGATTCCTCATTTTGTAAGTATAAATAGAGAGGCATCCATTTGTAAATTCATAGAGTAAAAATTAAAGTTATCTACAATAAAATATTTCCTAACAATCTCTCATGTTCTCTCTTCCATTCTCTTAGCAATTCCTAGAGTTTTAGGTAGGCTTCGCATAGCAAGATTGTAAGCAAGTGATGCAAGAACATGAGCAAGTTGTCAAGTGCCGCAAGTGTACTTAGTAAAAAGACTAAGGACGTGACAATGTGGTATTAGAGCAAGGTTAAAACTAAGAAAATGACAAACGACGGAAAAATCAACTCTGCTAACACCCATACCAACGACACCCAAGATGCCACCGGCAAGAAGGACTTTGGCAAAAAGAGGAATGCCACCACAAGAACTAGGAGGTGCCGCTCGAAGTTGAGCCAAATTAAGGGCTTATATCCTAAGAACCTCCTACCAATAATGAGGCGATCGAGGATGATGCGGAGGTCCTGCATGAGGACGTCTCGCTTAGTAGAGAGTGGGTTACGAAGGTTAAGATGGGGATGGACGTCGTAGAGATATTTGGCCAACACTTGGGGAAGGTAGGCACTTGAAGCATTTTTGAGGGGCCTCCTCTTGAAAAAATCGAAAGCATACAAAATTACTTGGATGGGCGTATGCAGACTAAAATAGAAACGAGGCAGACCATCTATCAGCTTCCTTAGAGTGCAGACTCATGGAGCCGTTGAGCACTATCGATGCCATGAAGGAAAAGATAGAGGCACTCGAAGAGCATGTCAATGTTGGTGTGACTAAGACTGCCAGGAATGATGTCATGATGAGGAAGGCTAAGACTGAGGCTCCCAAGACATCAGTATTCAAAGGAGTTCGTGGTGCACAAGAAGTAGAGAATAACTTTCTTTGGAACTTGGAGTACTATTTCCAACATGAAAATTAAGGGATGACAATGTCAAGATCTACAACGTTGTGTTGTACTTGTCAGGCTATGGTGTCGACATAAATTAACTGATGCTAAAGAGGTCCGTGCCCTATTATTAGAACATGGATCAATTCAAGGACGAGTCCAAGCGACAATTCTTCTCAAAAAGACATAAACATCGAAACTTGAAGCAGACGGGGAGTATACGTGATTATATCAAGAAGTTCACCGCCCTTATGCTCCAGATTCCCAACTTCACTAGCGATGACTTGTTATTCCAATTTATGGATGGGTTGCAAAATTGGTCTAAGTAGGAGTTACAACACCGACAAGTCATAGATATAGACCAAGCCATAGTGGAGGTTGAGTCTTTGATGGAAATAACTTTCATTTAACTAAGCTTTCTTACTATCAACTTTCAGTACAAGTCTCTCATCTATCTAATAATCTCAAACGTTGTTGGTGATTTATGTTCTCTGTGGGAAGGCACTGGAAGAGAAAAATTTCAGACATGATAAATTTGACAAAAGTAAAGGCAATGAGTCAAAAGGTAGGAAGACTAAAGGTGGGGAGACCTACCAATAGCGCTCTAAGACTCAAGATGCCAATAAATTTGATTTTAAGAAGTTGAGTGGCCTCTAAAGCTATGCCGAGAAGAAAGCACAGGCTGATACGAAGAGAGAGGACTGCATGGTTGACACTGTCCCAACTTAAAGAGTCTCAGTGCCATGGTGCGTGAGTAGAAAGGGCAAAAGCAAGGAGAAGGTTTAGGCACATCACAGTTGGGTACCATAGGACTATGTGGAGTTGTCAAGAAGCAACCTGTTCAACCCGATGACAATGGAAATCATTACATAAACCTCACCATCAACAACAAGACTGCTCATGCACTCATCGACTGGACCAACTCATAATTTTATGACCGAGGCTGGAGGAAGAGACTAGAGTTGAAGCTCACGCGCCAAGACTGTAAACGCCGAGGCTCAAAGTTCTCTACAATACAATCTTTTCTAACAATCCTTTTGTGTTCTCTCTTCCATTCTCTTAGCGATTTTTAAAGTTTTAGGCTGACTTAACATAGCAAAATCGTAAGAAAGAGGTGCAAGAATGTGAGCAAGTTGTTAAGTGTCACACATGTGCTTAGTAAAAATACTAAGGACATGACAATAGGGTGAGCCTCACATACATTTGTTGGTTGTGTGTTATTCATTGTACAAAAAAATTGGGCTAAGATGGACACCATCAATGTAGACTGATACTTGTGAAATTTATTTTCTTATTTACAATATTTTCTCATTTTTAAAAAAAATTATCTTCCTAGAAGAAAAAAAATCATTCGTAATGGCTTGTTCCATAAAACGCATACTACTTAGCAATAATTAAGCTCCACCTTCTGTGTATTAATTATTGCATTCATATCCCACACACCTTGTTCACTTTAGTGGCAATTATTTGAAATGGTCATTCAACTATTTAAGTAGCTTCATTACAAAATAATATACGTCATTATAATACTAGCTAACCATTTCAAGATAAGACATGTTTAAGCTAATTTCCATTAAGGAATTAATATTTGATAATGAAAAAAAATAGGAAGGAGCAAAATATCATCAAATGCAGGCTTTTTAAAGTTATTTTCTCAATATGAAATTGGGATCTTCTATAATAAATATAAATATAAAAATCATTTGATTAGGACATTTTAACAGTACTCCTATATCATACGTCATAACTCATAATTTATGTTAGATTTTCTATTGGGTTATTATTTGACATTTGACAAGTGATAGCCGATCAATCAATTTTATAGATAGCTATCTTCTTTTTTCCTTTTGTTGCAATTTATATGGTGTACAATTTTTTCCCAAATTAGCTAAAAAGAAAATGATATTTTTAAATATAGCTTTAAATTTAATACTTCACATTTAATTCTTAATAAGAGTATTTGTAATTATATAAATATTTATAACTTATGTTAAATTAATAAAATTTCAAAAGTATATATTTTTTTTTAATAAAATCCGTAATCAATCAAATTATATCATCTAAATTGAGACGGGGAATAATTTTATGGGGTGGACGGGCCTATGAATTGGTTAACCAATAACGAAAAGGCAAAAGAAAGTTTTATGATATAATTGAAATCCTACACACACCTAATATATATGATGTTACAATTACCAAACTGTATTTCCAGTATGCAATTATATATCTTTTGTACTTTAATCTATTCTTTATTTCCTTTTCCATTTCTTTTCCTACAACACTGTGACTGTCCAAAAACCAATATGAAGGTGGGAGTCATTGGTGACTTGATGCAGAGATGGACTCCATATATTCTTTTCTGAATAATGTTTTAATTTGTTTGTCTGATTTTAATTTAATATATGATTTGACAAAAAAGAAAAAATTAAAAATCTTATGATTTTAAACTAAAAACATATCAAATATCATTTAATCATGTTCTAAACCTATTTTGTAAAAAAGAAGACATTATTTTAATGAAATTAAAAAAATAAGGGAACCAAACAAATTAAAATATATAGAGAAGGAAAACATCAAATCATATAATTGGGCTCAATCACAGCCTGGTTGACTCACTGAAACTATATTCATTCGGCTTGAATCATTTCCCAAGAACAAAAAATAAAAATAAAAATAAAAATTACACTAGCGATAAACAACTATATATATTATCAACAATTATTGATGAAATCGACTTAGCCATCGAACCCGGTCTGACTCCACACAGCGTCTCGAACTCGACTCATGTCCCGACCCTTTAGTGTCCTTCCCACGCCTTCAAACATCGAATCAGTTGTTGATTTTCGAGACCTACCATATCCACGAGCCAAATACTCATGTGGCGGAACCATATCCAACTCATGATCATCAACACCATCGTCTGAGTCATGGAATGACTCAACCGAGTCAACTCGATATATCTTTGACCAATCAGGAACATTCACGGGAGCCGAAGACGCCATGTGGCGTCCACGTGGAGACTGCGCTGCCAGGCTGTCTTGTCCACGAAATTGATGAATGATCCGAGACGATGACGTGGCTTTACCTGCATCATCATCATCATCAAAAGCCAATGACAAGCCGCCGCCGCCGCCTTCAGCTTGGCGTTGGCGGCTGCTCCTAAAACTTCTCAAGCTTCCGACGTCACTCTCTGCGGTCGCGCGTGAATCACAAGCGCCGCTCATCAAATGATCATCGTCACCACCGTTGACCACCATATCATCAACGGTTGACCAAACATCATCTTCTCCAAATTCCGATGTTTCGTTGACTGTTTGATTTCCATGATTGTAACTGTAACTTCCTAAATACCTTTCACTCATACTGATGGTCAGCTTTCGACCTTTCGCCATTTAATTAACTTATAAATTGAATTACGAAAATACTTTATTTTCTTTAATTAACTACTTCCAGGGTAGTATGGGTTACCGGAATCTTGATTTTCCGGCGATCCCAGAAAAAAATCATAAATAAAAATGAGTTTTAGCTCTCTGAAAGAAAGCTCAAAAGTGTAGACTCAGCTTCTAAGGCTGGTGTTGTATATATAAGATGTGATAGCGAGAGGGGAAAACTTATAATTTGCATTTCATGTGAATTTGGAGTTTATTTTGCAATCGTCATCATCATTTCATAAATATTACAGTAGATGTAGTGAATCAAAATCATCCTAAACCATCACATATTACTACTTATATATTTAAATTTAAACTATTAAACATGATCGCGCAAAAAAAATATTAAAATCATAAATTTTTTAAATAATATTTAGTATCGATCGTCAAATTCAAATAAATTAAATACTAAACTCTAACTCATTTTAACACATGATTAAACTCTCTATCTCCGACAATAGTTAACTCATTTTAACACATGATATTGAAAACCTAACTTTGATTTATAATTTCAAAGTATTGGGAAATGAATTCAAAAATCTGATTTAATACTCCCTTTGTTCCTAATTACTTATTCACTTTTGAATAGACACACCTATTAAGAAAAGAGCAACTTTCACATAGAACAAACATAAAAATCATATTTGTATGCTATAGCTATAGTTTGTATAATTGAGCTCCATTGGCTATTAATCTGTGTATTTCGGTATACATATACATAAAAAATATGTATTTGGGTCTATTTGTATATTTCGGTTTACAAATGGGTCCTGCATTTGTATATTTCGGTATACAAATGGGTCCTGCATTTGTATCTTTCGGTATACAAACGGGTCCTGCATTTGTATATTTCGGTATACAAATGGGATGACAAAAAATATGGAATGGTTGCTGCGAATTACAAATAAAAGAAACTATGGCTATAACATTTAATTTGAATTAATAGTTTGTTATTTCGTACAAGTTTCCCTTAAGAAATCAATTATTGGCATAGTGAGTTTACCATTTTACCCTTATTAATTATGAAGTGAATGAATTAAAAACTTAAGAGTTTCAAGAAGTTCTACATTTTTCAAAGTAATTAATTGAGGGTATAATAGGTAAAAAAAATTGTCCATTCTTGATTTGTCAAAATAGACAAGTAATTAGGGACAACTAAAAAAGAAAAAGTGAATAAGTAATTAGGGACAACTAAAAAAGAAAAAGTGGACAAATAATTAAGGACGGAGGGAGTAGTTTTAGTTGGATAACAATATTTTTCCACTTTATAAAATCTATGGATAATGTACCCGTTTCTACCCATTTTACCCTTACTAATTCAGATTTTTGAATTCATTTTCCAACACTTTGGAATTATAAGTCAAAGTTAGATTTTCATTTTTATGAAATCTATGGATAATTTACCCGTTTCTACCCATTTTACCCTTACTAAATCAGATTTTTGAATTCATTTCCCAACACTTTGGAATTATAAGTCAAAGTGAGATTTTCATTTCAACATTTAATAAATAGCCAAGCACATTTATTATTAAAACATGTCCTTCCATTCCAACACCTAATACTCCTTCTGCTACTTGCATTACTTCTTTAAAACTCTCTCAATTGTCAATAATATTATAAGTATAATTTTTTGAAGAAATAGAAAGAGAAACAGAAAAGAGTTTGATGATGTATCCAAAAAAACAAAACTTAAAAGTTCTAATATTATTAAAGTTGAAGGCTCCAATATTGTGGATAAAAAAGTTCGAGCTTCAAAACTGAATATTGAAGATTCAAAAGTGAAGATTGAAAATATAACAATCAAAGTTATTGAGTTTGAAAGCTATCAGAAGTTTGGCACCATAATTTATTTTCAAGGGAAAAAGTACTGGATTTTTTTGTGAATCTAAGAATATAATTATTGGGTTGAAGTTTTTATAGTTGACACAATTCTTTTAGTTAGATATAATGAACTTTAATCATTTGGATGACTAAAATTTAATAGGAATAGTTTGGTGAAATTACCCCTATCATTTACTACTCCCTCCTTCTGTCCCTAATTACTTGTCCACTTTTGAATTGATACACCTATTAAGAAAACAATTATTGACATAGTGAGTTTACCATTTTATCTCTATTAATTATGAAGTGGATAAATTAAAAACTTAAGGTTTTCAAGAAGTTCTACCATTTTCAAAGTAATTAATTGAGGATATAATAGGTAAAATAATTTTGTCTTTTCTTGATTTATCAAAATGGACAAGTAATTAGGAAGAACTAAAAAAAGAAAAGTCGACAAGTAATTAGGGACGGAGGGAGTACTTCTTAAAGGGTTGTTGAATAGAGGAAGTATTAAAGTAGTAAAATTGAATATTAAGATGCTTTTATCCATTTAAATGCATTTTTTATAAAGTTATGATATAGTAATAAGTATAAAAATCACGGAGTTATCAGGTAAAAAAAATAGAATATACACTTTAAGTGATAAATAAAATAAATGCCGCAATCTATTTTGATAATCCAAATCAAGATAGATATATCCTGACCAAATAATTACCATGATCAGATTTGTCCTTACGTGTTTTCGTAATATCGCAAGTATGATCTTGAAAATTTCACATCGGATCAATGAAATTGGAACAGTATGACTTGTCTTTTCCGGATGCAAATTCAATTGTCAGTGATCTTGCTGAAGAAAAATAAACCAAAAAAAAAAAAAGCAAACACAAAAGAAAATAAAAAATACATAATTATTAGCCTCGAAACCTTTTCGTTAGAGAAATTGTCTGAAATAAAAGAAAAGTATTAAGATCCTATATTTAAGAAATTTTCTTACAATGCTTTTCAACATATTTTATAAAGAAAAGTCATCAACTTGCAATTAATCAACAACATAAGCATGCGTATAGAAAACAAAGTCAATATTATTGATAAACAATTATTAATGTGAAAACTCCATCCATCTTTTGTACTTACCCCTAAAATCCACATTAAAACAAAAAGTAGAATAATATATATTGTGATATTCCGCAACATGATATAATATGAATTAGAAAAAGTGGTATTCTACACATTAATGTAAAAATAGTCCGAGATGAAATTTAACTCATCAATTGAGAAATCAAAATTTAAATAAAAAACGACATTAGATTAGAATAGAAATAAACAAAAGAATTAAGAAATATGGCAACATGACAAAATACAATTATACAAATATAATAATTTGTTCCAAATAAATTCAAGAATTTATAAATAGCAAACCAAATAAATTTCAAGAATCTATAAAATAGCAAAACAATTGAAAAAGTAGTCATCTAAAATGGTAATGATGAAAGTATGATACACAATATCATTATTAAAATTGAGAAATCAAAATTCAAAAAAATACAATTATAATATTATTTTTTCCAACTAAATTCAAGAATTTATAAAATAGCAAACCAAATAAATTCAAGAATCTATAAAATAGCAAACCAAATAAATTCAAGAATCTATAAAATAGCAAAACAGTTGAAAAAATAATCATCTAAAATGGTTATTATGAAAGTATGACACAAAACATCATTATTAAAATCTTATATAATATTAATATTATCAAACAAAAACAAATAAAATAAAATGATACCTGAAAACTGCCTAAACAATACCATCAAAAGGGAAGCAATTGGTGAACAAAAAGTATTTCTCCATGACATAAATAGTTAGAGATTTAGAAGAATTATTATGAAAGGAGATAGTGACTGCACCTCCACAATTGATTTGGAGACAGAAATAAAGTTAATGTCAAAAAAGAGTATAAATAATAATTAAAAGAGAAGATGAAAAGTTAAAAATTGTATAAGAAGATTTAATGAATTAGTCATGATCTTAGACGTGGGGGAGAGGGAGGGTTGATTCCTTTTTACTAATAAATGTTGATATAATTTAATTACAGTAATTATAGATAAAGAATAAAACATTAATCAAAATATTTAGACATAAAAAATCCCTAAAAAGGAAGAATAAAATATAAATATGAATGGAAGTCATAGAGAGTTGTCACATCACCTTGTCTATATTCCTCGTCGTGCCCATTCTCTATCCGGGCACGAGCAGGAACATCAAAAATAATGGAAAGGCGAATACATGTACATGATGTAACGACATATTTCAAAATACGTGATCCCTCCTTTATATATATATAAGATTATGTCTAATTATATATGTTATCCTTTGAATAAATTTTTTGACATTTTAAAGCATAATTTATGTCACATCTTTTAATATATAATATTTTATTTTTAACCTATGTATTTATATATTTTTGTTTAAGTTTATTATAAGTAGACTGCTCTTTTAGAAGTTTATTGTAAAATCTAATGTTATTTTCTAGAGATACAAGATAAAATCACACTCAAATTTGATAGCAAACTTTACTTTAATACTTAAATTATATGGGTATTTAAATATATCCTCTTAACAACTTTCAAGTGATTTAAATATACTCATAAGGATTGACGTGGTAGAGCGAGAGCACTCACTCTTCTAAAAGCTCGTGAAGAATTTTTTTTTAAAAAACTAAATGTATAAAATCGTACTCATTATATTTTTTCCTGGCCAATATATAACTAATGTTTTAAATATTATTTTATATATATATATATTAACTTTTAAAAGAATATGTGAATTTTCTTAATAGCCAAAAAATTTTAATCTTTTTTTAAAAAATAAATAAATTATTTTTCTAAATATATCTTCTTCTCCAATGAAGCACAAACTCCTCCTTATACCTTTCTTCTTCTATATTAGTCGTCTCTTCCTCCATCTTCATTTCCAATTCTGCCCACTACTTTCATTCCATCAATCCTTTAGTAATTCACAAAATCCAACACTAGCATCATATTATTGATGTCGATTTTACAAATGTAAACTTTCTAGGATTTTAACCGACCCATTTTCGATTTTTAATTATTTGTGATGCCAATAATATGGATTTATCAACTTTCTTATCTAACCTTCGTTTTTTTATGAGTTGACAAGAAAAAAATTACTTCCAAGGAAATTCATTCTCCCAAGGGGCAGAT
>JAJONR010010183.1:0-23249 GCA_029582245.1 Solanum etuberosum
CCCCCCCCCCCCCCCCCCCCCCCCCCCCCCCCCCCCCCCCCCCCCCCCCCCCCAAGGCATTGGTTGTGAAGTGAAAAGATAATGTGTTTTCTATGCAAGGAAATATAGGATTTATTGTATCTGTTTTGTTCCAGAAGTGTGAAAAGTGAAATTGTAGGATTTCAATTGTCACATTCTGTTGCATGTGTTTGGACCCTTAAAAATCAGCAGGTACTTTACTCGTACAAATTTAATCGTGTTTGAATGTGATTTGCAGTCATTTAACTGGATTTACTACTATTTTTTGTTGTTATTTCTATTTGAAGAATCGGGAATCATGATTAGTTCTGTTTTAATCTCTTGAATATATTAAGGATATTTTAAAGATGTTTTATTTGACCTGGAAAGTTAAATATGTGTCATGTGAAGATCTGAATATTGATGCAATATCCAAGAGATTTATAGAAGAAGAAGATGAACTCTTGTGAAATCTCCTAAATTTCTTGGAAGCTGCATGGAAATGCTCTTTGGCTAATGTTTACTTTCTGGGGGGTGAGGTAGAGGGATAGGGGTTGGGAACATTTCTGATAATGAGAAGGTCGTGACTCATGCTTTCACGCATAACTGTAAAACTTGAGAATGTGCAATCTACTTGTTGAAGCTAGGCATATCTAGATTATGGTTTAATTTGTGCTATAGTTTTGGCAACAGCATTTTTGCATAAAATATCTGCTTGTTGGTTTTATTTGGCTATATCTGATTGTTTCTGCTGCAGTGAAATGTAAGCTACTCATAGTCTTTAAAAAAAAATGCTCATATGGTATTTTTCCTTGTCCTATAACCTGTAATTCAGCTCACTGATGAGTTGACAAGGGTTGATGAGAAGCTCAAGTTGACAGAATCACTTCTAGAAAGCAAGGTACTAATTCAGAATCTTCTAATTATAGGTTCTTTATTTTTTTCAGTAAACTATTTTATAACTTACAATACTTTTCTTGCTTTACAGAATCTTGAAATCAAGAAAATCAATGATGAGAAGAAAGCATCCATGGCAGCTCAATTTGCAGCGGAAGCCACTCTTCGAAGGGTCCATGCTGCTCAAAAGGATGATGATATGCCGCCAATTGAGGCCATCCTTGCGCCTTTGGAGGCTGAACTCAAACTTGCTCGTCATGAGGTGTCTGCCTGCGTTTCATGTCTGTAAATGATGCTAAAGCTCAGTCTACATTTGAGGATGGTTTCTTACACTTTGCTTTATCTTTTTCCAGACTGCGAAACTACAAGATGATAATAAGGCTTTGGACCGTCTTACCAAGTCAAAAGAGGCAGCTTTACTTGATGCTGAAAGAACTGTGCAGTCAGCATTAGCAAAGGCGTCTATGGTGGATGACCTTCAGAATAAGAATCAGGAGCTGATGAAACAGATAGAAATATGCCAGGTATGTTGATGATTCAACTATTGGTTCTGCTGCTTAAGATATTGGATCATTTAGGTGGAATTTGTTATAAGAAAATGTTTCAATATTTTCATGAAATATTTGTTCTACTTTTTGGGAAAATTCTCTTTGCCCAGACATGAAATATTTGTTTGTTTTTTTTTTCTTTTAAAAAATTGAAAGAATTTCATGAAATGTTTTGTCACCCATATTGGAACTAATGTCACCTTTGTGTTTAGATGCATTCTATTTCCACTTATTCTGTTTCATAAACATACATCAGGAAGAAAATAAAATTCTAGACAGAATGCATCGCCAAAAGGTTGCAGAGGTCGAAAAACTTACCCAAAGTGTGCGCGAGCTTGAGGAGGCTGTTCTGGCTGGTGGTGCAGCTGCTAATGCTGTCCGGGATTACCAACGGAAAGTTCAAGAAATGAATGTAATCTATCCGAGAAAGATTTTTTATAAATATTTTTGATAATTAATATGTCGAGAATACTAAATGTTATGATACATATGCTAATCTATTCTTCCAGGAAGAAAGAAAAACACTTGACCGCGAGCTAGCACGCGCCAAGGTAACAGCTAATAGGGTAGCAACTGTGGTTGCTAATGAATGGAAAGATGCAAATGATAAAGTAATGCCCGTGAAGCAGTGGCTTGAAGAGAGGAGGATTTTGCAGGTATGGTAGTTTCCATGGCTTGCCTTCTATAAGATACGGAGATCCTGTCCTAATAGAACTTACTGCATTATGCGCATGTGGTTTAATGAGCTCATATTTCTCATCTAAGCCCTAAATCTTGTACTACAGGGTGAGATGCAACAACTACGTGACAAGCTCGCAATCACTGAACGAACTGCAAAGTCAGAAGCTCTGTTGAAAGTAATATTTTGTCCAATAGAAAGGGCACCCGAAAATGGTTTTTGATATTATTTTCACAAGTTTTTAACTTCTATCATTTACTCAGGACAAATATCAATTGCGGCTCAAGGTCTTGGAAGAGACATTGAGACCATCAAGCACTAGCTCTCGCAATACAACAGATGTCAGAAGTTCAAGCAATGGTCCTTCACGTCGGCAGTCACTTGGTGGAGCTGAAAGTATCTCCAAATTGACCTCTAATGGCTTCTTACCAAAGAGATCACCATCATTTCAGTTGAGATCTTCTGGGTCCAGTACTATTTTGAAGCATGCGAAAGGGACCTCAAAGTCATTTGATGGTGGCTCAAGATCATTGGACAGGGGTAAAAAACTTCTGAATGTAACAGGTCCAAATTTCAATAGCAGCAAGTCTGTTGATGGAGCTAAGGATAATGAGACTGAGAGTACTTCTTGGAAATCAAATCAAGATGAAAAACGCACCGACCTACCAGTAACCGAAACAGAAGATACTGTTCCTGGACTACTATATGACTTACTGCAAAAAGAAGTAGTTGCTTTGAGGAAAGCTGGCCATGAAAAGGATCAAAGTCTTAAAGACAAGGACGATGCCATTGAGGTTAGACTGATTTCTTGCTCAGCAAAGTTATGGTTTCTTTACTCAGATGTTTGTGCTAATTTTGATTGCATTCTTGGGATCAGATGTTAGCTAAGAAAGTAGAGACTTTAACAAAAGCCATGGAAGTTGAGGCCAAAAAGATGAGAAGGGAGGTTGCTGCCATGGAGAAAGAGGTGGCTGCTATGCGTGTCGAGAAAGAACAAGAAAATAGGGCAAAAAGATTGGGAAATTCTAAGGGTCCAGTGAACAGTTCTCAGCTGCTACCTGGAAGGTATGTCTTCAATATGATTATCAAACAATCCTCAGTTAATTCAATTATGTACAATGACATACAAGTTATTCTTGTTGGATCCAGGGAGAGAGAGAAATTGATATTCATACTTGCAATATATCTTCTACCTCTGCCTGGATAACTCGTCTTGCTATGTCTAAATGTCATTTTGTGATCTAATGTTGTGAACTACTCCCTCCATTCCACATTATTTCATTTTTAGTCCGTTCCAAAAAGAATGATAACTTTATAAATTTGGAAATAATTTTAACTTGAATATCCCATTTTACCCTTAATGTCAAGCTTTTATAGCCACACAAATGTTATGACATGTTTAAGACCACAAGTTTCAAAAGTCTTTTCTTTATTAAACTCCATTCCCAGGCAAACTGTGCCACACAACTTTAAACCGAGTGAGTATTAACAAATACTAGTTGATTCCAGAAAAGAATTAAGGAATATTCTTTTAGCCCTTCTTATATGCTTTGAGATGATGGGATAAGTTATGCTTGTATGCATGTAACCTCCAGAGTATGTCCACTCTCTAGCTTTACTGGTTGTTTTCACCATGTTTACAGTTTATTAAGTGATGGAAGGTGGATGTGTTTTTGACATTTGTTGCAAAGTTCCCACAGCCCTTGTTGTAATAACTTGGCAATGTTCAAATGTGTTATCTTAATCCGAAAGATTTAACTATATCTTTAACATATCAATATACAGTTGTGTATGTTGTGTAGCTGGTCAATGTCCATAAAGGTTACTGACATGATTCTTCGCTAAACCTTGATAGAGATGAAATATTGCTATTTTTATTTGGAATACATATGGACGTAACAATTCCTTAGTGTTCTGTAGACAGTTTGAAGTGTATGCTAGGGTTCTGAGTTTGTGAAGTGTTCTGGTAGACAGTTTCAAGTGTATGTTAGGGTTCTGAGTTTGTGACCTTGTTTGCTTTTTGAAAAATGAGAGTGATCACTCATAACTGTTACCTTTCTCAAAAAAAAAAACCTCGGAAAAGGGTCATATTTGCTCCTCAACTCTCAGAAATAGGTTCCATTTATACCTCGTCATACTTTTTGATACATTTACCCTTACCATCACTTTGGGCACATATTTTCCCTTGGACGGTTACTATTATTATCCTATGTGGTGCTTACATGGCATCTATGTGGATATATTTTTTAACATAATTAAAAATTTACACTTGAATTAAATATTCTACTCATCCTAATTTTTAATAAACCGGCCTACCCCTTCGTAACTTTTTTCTGTAAAAAATGGATACAGAGAAAATGTAAGGTCGTGCACTATTCTAGAGCTAATCCAACTCATTTTTTCACTACCAAATCTATCTTTAGTGATTTCAGCTTTAGTATCTTCATGAGAAGTCTTCTTCAGTGGTATGAATTCATCCAGTTTTGTTCTTGATTTTCTATATTGCATTGATTCTTCTCTTAGAGCTACAATTACAACAATCACTAGAGGAAAATAATTAACTCCCTCAATCTTCCCATTCACAATACTTCACAAAAACGAACAATAACATAGTACTAAAATACAAGAACAATCTTCAGAAATCTATATTTTACCATCTTTTGCCTTCCATTCACAACTATAATAAAAATTCTCTAATAATCAATACCCAAAAGCATCAGAAGTCCTAAAAATTCGACAACTTACAATTTTGATTTGAAAAGTTGTACAAACTGATATACGGGTGTGGCCTGATGACCAAATGTTTTCTCTCTCTGTATAGCGTTTTCTCTCTCTTTATCATGTTTTCTGGGAAAAGGGAATAGAAGTTGATCTATTGGGTGGGTCGGGTTTAATTTAAAAAATGGGTTGGGTAGAATATTTATTAAAGAGTAAATTTTTTAATTATGGTAAACATATACAAAGAATATGACTAGGGGTAAATATAACTTATTTCTATGAGTAGAGGGGCAAATATGACCCTTTTCCGAAAAAAAAGAAAGAAGAAAAGACGAGTGATATATGTCGTCGACCTGAATAAATTTCCCAAAGGTGTTTGGGTCATCATCTCTGTGGTAAGTGTGTTGTGCGGGATGCCTTACAACCTCTGTTTTCTTGGAATCTGCACTTACTTGAAAAGCATTTTAATCAAAGAAGAGTAAGAGAATCCTCCCTGTTTCTGAGGTTCCTTTCTTTTTTGTTAGGTTGACAGTAGTCATTTCATGTCACTACCTTGTCAATGTACCATGGACCTCTTCACAACGTGGTTCATACACCAATTATTTATTCGGAGCTAAATTGTCACCTACATGGGCTCTCCTCTATGTTTAGGTGCTGCTATGCTTCTGAGTGGATTTTAAGAGAAAAAGAAAGTGGGGGTGGGAGCACAAACCTAGGAGTTAGGACTGTGAGGAGTTCTCATTCTACTGCTCTGACCTAAAATTAGATGGTAGAGTAGGTATCAGAGTAGATCTCCACGAAAACCTTTGTCACAAACTTATAGTGCTCCCGAGCAACCCAAAGCTTAATATGTTAGTTGAAAAGATGACCCTTCAAGTCATTTGCCTAAATTTTACCTAAAGACCTATGGCCAATACTTTGAAATTATGGTTTGAGACCTGTCTCATGTGTAGCTTCATCAGCAGCTTAAGAAGGCTGCTCCTAAAGAGGGACAACAAGTTTTGTGCCAGAGGAAAGCTTTGAACACTAGCTCTCATGCCTTGAAAAATGATCTTTCAGAGGATTTCGGCTGCTAATGTTAAAACTCAGGTGGAAGTTCTAATTTTTCCAGAGAATTCTGTTGCTAAAGATTAATTCAGCTAGGAGTTCAATTGTTATGTAGTTTATCCAAGAAGGCAATTCTATTCATCACAGCTATGGTACTGTTCTTGCTGTTCGGCTAGCTAAAACATTAGAAAATGGCGTGGTTTCTGAGTAGCACACAGCTGACTGTGTTTTGCTTTGCCACAGAAAATTTTGGTTTGGTTAAGCTGCTAACAAATTGAATTTTCTTTAACTACAGTCATTCATCTTTGGAAGTTGATACTACATAAGTTGAAATTGTGACTTAAACATCTTCATTTGTTGAAGATAATACTGCATAAGTTGAAATTTTCTCTTTACTTGAAAGAATCTTATTATCTGCAGGAGTGTAGCACGAAGTGGGTTAACACGCACACAATAACACACAAGGGAAAACCTTATATACTGTCTTAAGAAGCAACTCTGCGTAAACCTCAGGGGCTCCTTGTGTACCTTACAAATCCCCTATTTTTACCCCCTTGATGGTTGATTGTAAAAGTGTAACAAGCATGCCAATGACTATGATGTTTCTGCTCTGGTTGGAGCAAGAAAGCGATATCTTCAAACATGGAGATAGGCAGTGAATCTTGGTGTGCTTCTGACTTAGAAGACTATGGTCCGGTCCCTCTCTGCTTACAGATAAGAAACTCAAGATGTCAGAGTTGAGCTAACCTTTTGGCAGAGAACAATTTGTGTGACAGTTGGTTTTGTGATTGTATAGAGTAGCTTGTTGGCATTTACTTGGTCTATTCCGTTTTCATGTTGTTTGCAGTCTATATTTGTAATCTGCAGCTCTAGTGTGATGTGTTATTGGTTCAGGTTTGTTAATATTGTTGCAATGAGATAAATATGAGAAAATTTTCGCCGCATGTTTCGTTTTTTAAGTTTCAGTTCAAAACTTGTGGTCGTATGTACAAGCTTTTGAAACTGAATTGCCTTTAGACTCGTCGATACAAAACCCCTACTTGGATAATCATTATCGTGCTCTCTTTAACGGTGTATTCTCAGGATAATCAGATGCTCTCTTTTTTAAGAATGACATCTTTTAATTTAATTAAAAATAAATTGGGGTGTTTTTTTAATGCTTGGTCCTGTGGACCTTTTAGAAATGTAGGGAGGTGCTGGGATGGAGCATCATATGCTTGTGTCAGGTAAGCACGTGGTTGTAGTTATCTGGTCAAAATGAAAGCCTAGTAATGATTGGACCTTTAGCTCTGAGGTATCTTGCTGAAGAAATCAGCCATTTATAAAATGATTCTTTTCAGATTTTTTATTGTAAGAATGAAAAATTCATATCATTTTTATATTCGGGATAACTCAGTTGGTTTGGAGGGTGGTTATTCACGCGGATGACCCGGGTTCGATCCCCCGACAATGTCTTCTGAGTCGAGTCTGTTGCATAGGGCTTGTCTAGTGCGGTTTACATCCTTGTGTGGTTTGCAATTTATTACACAGTGGGGGTGGGGGTTTACCCAGTGCGCTAGCGACTGCCGGTTATTTTGGGGTTGAAAATAAAAAAGTTGTTTATAAAGCCTGTTCTCCCGGTTGTGTCAATTGATTCATGCTTTCTTCACGCTATTTCACGTGCTTTATGAATTCCTTGAGTCTAAGTTAAGGCTCCCACAGTAACTTAAAAAGCTCTGCAAAGTAGTTATAAGGCTTAGGACTTGAGGTCACTTTTTTGGCCATTTGAGATGAACCTGATCTGCCTGTCAGAATCTTTTCAAGGGAGGATTATACATACCTCTTATCATTTTTTATGTAATTGTGTTGGGTACCAAGAAAGGAAAATATTTCCCACGACCAAGTTATATTTTGGTTCTCCCAAAAAATATAAATTCTTCCCCACTTATTGGTGGAAGTAATTTTTTTTTTAAAAAAAAATCCTTATTGTTGATTTCAAATTACTTATTACTCCAATTAATACTTGTACATTCTCTCAATTTTAACTCGGCACAAATTTAAGTAAATAAAGAATGTTTTTAATCTCTTAGTCTTAAATTAAAGATGTATTTAATATATCATAATGTCTTTTGGGTTTTTTGATTTTAAATAAGCCATGTAGGATATTAAATGTAAAGGGTTACCCCTCCATTCCAATTTATATGATGTAGATTGACTTAACACGGAGTTTAAAAAAGAAAGACTTTGTAGTTATAAAATATGTCATAGAAGTTTGTAGACTATAAATAATTTCATTAAGGGTAAAATAAATATTTTAAAGTTCAATTGTTACAAAATATAGAAACTAACTAAAAATGAAAGTAGTCATATAAATTGGGATAGAAAGTGACGTTCTTTTTGAAATAAACTAAAAAGTATGTAAGACAATCAAATTAAACTGGAAGGAGTATTATAATTTCTCACGATTTGAATCTATACCTTGATTGGGGCCGACACTCAGAATAATTGTTGGTTTCAAGCGAACCCTTTGCCTGACTTACTACTATTTTGATAACTATAACAATCATGCAAAAGCTTTTAAGACATGAGATCAATAACTTTATAGTTGAAAATCTAATATTTGTATAGTATGCATATGTTTGTAAAATAATGGTGAAAACTATAACTCAATTGACTCGTCTATGAATTGAAGATAACAAGACCCAAGGCTACTTGATACTCTATCAATGACATAAAAAAACTACCGATACTCAAGGTAAATTGGAGTTCTCCAAAAGAAAGGAGGTTGTAACACCTCGTAAATTGATACGTTGAATTGGTTTGGAGAAGGTTTCATTTTGGGTACTGGTTCAGTTCTACGAGACATATCTACGTACCGTAGAAGGGCCTGCGATCCGTAGAAGGCAATCATAGGAAGAGTCCTGAGGTTTTGGGGAAAATGAGTTTCTGAACTTTTCCTACGAATCTACGACCTGTTGGAAGGGTTCCGTAGAGTTGATTCAGACTTGGTGAAATTTTAGACTTGAACTTATGGTTCACAGAAGGGGTCTTCTGTGCGATAGCACACTGAGGCAACGGCTAATTCCTTGCTGCATGCCCGATGCGTCTTCCGTGCGATTAGCGCACGCCAGATTCGTCATAATAACTCCCAAAGAGGTGGTTCACTTTCCTAGTATAAAGTTTTTCCTAGAAAGAGAAAATCTTAAGAACCCAACTTTCTCCAAGGTATCATTCCAGATAGGATTTGGCCATAGAATATTGATTATTTCTTCATCTAAACACAAATTAATACCTTCTACTCATGGAATTCATAAGTTTTCAAGAAAACCTACCTCTAAATTTTAGAAAATGAATTCTTGGCATCTTTTCTTACAAAGACCAAACATTTCTCAAGAATTGGAGCATATAACGTATGTAAATCTATTATAGTGAAGAATTAAGTTCTTCCTCATGGCCTACATCTATAATCTCAGCTTGTAAGATCAAAGTTAGGATTTCATCCCTAAGTTCATGATTTTCTGATTCTTCTATTTCAAATATGCCCATTGTTGATTCTATTATTGAAATCATTATACTTTATATTGTTAGTGATCCTTGATTGATTTAGGGTTCATGCTATTCTACTACATGATCCTTTCTTAGCTAAAGTTGATTGAGAATCTTCTCATACTATTTCTTATGCATTGTTTTCATGAGCAGAATATATTTTAAGAATGTAAAAAAGTATTTCAAGAAAAGTTTTGAAGAAAATATATTTTGCATTCAAGATGCATATTTTCATAAAGAAGGACTAGACAGTTTCTTAAAGAAAGAATGTCAGTTTGAAGAAAGTATATATCATATTTGATAAAAGCATAACTAGATTTTCATAAAGGCATAATCAAGTTTTAATATTCAGTTTAGTTCTAAAGCAGTATTATTAAGCATATGCTCAAAATAATTGACTTTCAGTTATTTCCCTAAAGTGGGATACTTTTCATGTAGTGGGATATTTTTATGGTTATTGATCATTATTGAATTACTTGAGAGTAGTATTCAACATCGAGTTGGGTAAGAGTTCAAATAATACAAACCCAAAACTATGCCGCCAGTGTAGGATATGATCGTGCTCTTAATTCAGACGACTCCTTAGAAATCCCCTGGTAAGGGCTCACAGATTAGATCTATTAGTTCAGTTTGTCCTTTACCCTGGTAAGGTATTGGATGACTCTGACAACGTGAGCAAGACATTGTGTTATCATGAGGCTCATGTGATGGTTATCGATTAGCGAAACCCTCCAAGAAAAGTGAATTATATATATTTTTAGTATTTGCTACAATTGCGTACATATTCAATTGTAAATCTTGGTTGTTAAAGTGCACATGCAAACTTTACCTTTTCAGTTGACTATTTTACAAACATTTCGATTTAATCTTTAGGTTTACTATATTTATGTAACACCCTGGATTTAGAGAAGGAAAATATTCACTTCTTAGTTGACTAGGCGATCCGTCGAGTCGACTTGGTGATCCGCCAAGTGGGATCCCCTCGCCTTTTGGATTGATCCCTGGTGTCCTGCATTCTGTAACTTTAGGTGAGCTAGGTCGGGATCGCCGTTCCAGTCGGCGTGTCGCCAAAGTCCCTCCCCCATCGCCTAAGTGGTCTGTCTCCTAGGTCGGCATACTGGAAATTTAGGCGAGCTAAGTGTCATGACCCGCCACTTTACCATTGAAATTTGGCATAAAAATAAGGAAGAAGAATCTAGAGTTATGGAGAGGTTAGTGGAAGACTCTAGAATTTCCTAGACCTTTCCCTAGAAGACTCTAGAATGCCTTAGAAAATATCTTAGAAAGCTTTAGAATTCTCTAGAGTTGTAGAGAATTCTAGAAGATGGACCATTTTGTAAATAAGTAGGGACTTGTGTAGTAATATTTATTTACACTTTAGCTCCCTAGAAAGTAGTATAAATAGAGGGGCTCTCATTTGTAAATCATCCAAGCTTGAATCAAGCAATCAACCAAGTTGTAAGCAATCTTCCAAGCAATACAAAACCTTCTTCCCAAAAGCTCTCTTTCTAAACTTTCTAAGTCTTTCTTGCATTCTCTTAGCGATCTTAGTTTCAAAGGGCTTACTTGAGCTTACAAGATCTTGAAAGATTAGTGAGTAAGTTGTCAAGTACCGCACAAAGCTTTAGTGAGACTCTAAGTCCGTGACAACGTGGTATCAGAACAAAGATTTGTACTAAGGGAATGGCTAACGAAGGAGACGTAAACGCCACTAGCACCACCAACGTCAGGCTGGATGGTGGAAAGAAGAACTGCAAGGGAAAGAAGCACCAAAAGAGTAATGAGGAAATGTTGCTCGACCCCATTCCAAGCAAAGCGCTAACATCTCACCCACCTTCGACCACCGAAGCAAGTGACGACGAACATGGTAAGGAGGCCATTGACGTCACCGCCGAAAAGGAGTGGATCGTAAGGTTGAAACGGCGAGGCAGGGTGTGGAGATATTAGAAAGGCGTTTGAACGCGGTCGATGGCAAGTTTAAGACTCTCGATGACTTCAACCTTTAGGAGAATGACCACATCCGCAAGGAGTTAGAGGGCCGCCAGTGTGCCGAGTTTGAAATGAAGGAGGCTATCACTTCCTTGGAGTGTCGGCTCATGGAGGCGTTAAGCACGATTGAGACCATGAAGGCTGAGATGAAAGCACTCAAGGAGGGCGTGGAAGTTGGAGGATAATCGTCGTTCGATCAAGATATGGAAGCCAAGGTCGAGGCTCCCAAGCCACCTATCTTCAAAGGCGTCCATGACGCGCAAGAAGTGGAGAATTTCTTATGGAACTTGGAAAATTACTTCAAGTGTAACAGAGTGAAGAACGACGAAAACAAGATCAACACCGCTGTGTTGTATCTTTCAGAGATGGCCATGCTATGGTGGAGGCGTAAAGAGTCAGAAATAGGAAAGGGGATTTGCACCATCAGCACTTGGGAGCAATTCTGAGTGAAGTTCAAGAAGACTTTCTTCCCTAACAACGTCATCTATGAGGCGAAGCGCAAGTTTAGGGAGCTGAAGAAGATGGGTAGCATACGCGCATACGTGAAGGAGTTCACTACCCTCACGCTTCAGATTCCTAATCTCACGGATGAAGATATGTTGTTCCACTTCATGGATGGGCTACAAAAATAGGCCAGGACGGAGTTGAAACGCCGACATATCAGGACTATTGATAAAGCCATCACGCAGGCCGAAGCTTTGACAGACTTCAGGCACAAAAAGCCCGACAGAGCCAGAAGAGATGAGGTGAGAGGTAGTCATGAACCCTGTGGGGGAGATCGTGGCAAAGTCGAAGAGCAGCGACCACATCCCAAGAATCGTGATACTTATAGGTCTGATGGCAAGAAGTCTGGACATCATGGTGATTCAGAAAGGAAGATAAAGCCTACGAAGAAAAACGGTTGCTACATATGTGGTGGGCCTCATGGCTATGGAAGGTGCCCTGAACTGAAGAGCCTTGGTGCTATCCTGCGAGAGCGGAAGGAGAAGAATGCACATGAGCAAGGACAAGGCGCAGAGACGACGCAGTTTGGCTTGATAGGACTATGTAGAGCTATCACGAAGCAGCCAGGGAAGCCAAGGGAATACGATGTGCAGTATGTCGACATCACGATTAATGGAAGACCCGCTTGTGCTATGGTGAACACGGGTGCGGAGGCCAATATCATGACCAAGACGGCAGCGAGAAGGTTGGGGCTGAGTTATAGTCCAAGTAACGCCCAACTCAAAATGGTCAATGCACCACCGACTCCTATGTGTGGAGTCGCGCATGGAGTACGCATAACTCTAGGTGAGTGGCAAGGTAAAACCAACTTCACTGTCGCTCCTTTAGATCTCTTTGACATAATTCTTGGACAAGAGTTCTTCCAGCAGTGCCACGCGGTGATCGATCCTTACCTCCAACAAATCTTGGTCATGGAGCAAGGAGGATCATGTATGCTGCCCTGGTTAAGGTACCAAAGACGGAAGGACAAGTCCGACTAACAACCATGCAACTCGTGAGAAGCCCTAAGAAGAAGGAGTCGACATTTGTAGCCACCATTACAAGTTCGAAAGAAGACAATGGTGCTAAATAGTCCTTGCCACCATGCATGGAGAAGGTTCTAGAAGAAAACAAGGCCGTGATTCTAGAGGAGCCACCAAGGCGCGTGCCTCCTAGGAGGGAGGTAGATAATAAGACCGAGCTGGAAGAGATAAGGAAGCAGCTGAGGGAGTTGCACAAGGGAATTGATCGAGTCAATGGACTACTGGTCGCGCATATGAAAGGACAAGACTCGGTTGTCCATGCAACAGAAATCCGACGCGGTCGGCACATCAATAGGTGGGGGAGAGTGTCATGACCCGCCACTTTACCATTGAAATTTTGCATAAAAATAAGGAGAAAGAATCTAGAGTTATGGAGAAGTTAGTGGAAGACTCTAGAATTTCCTAGACCTTTCCCTAGAAGACTCTAGAATGCCTTAGAAAATATCTTGAAAAGCTTTAGAATTCTCTAGAGTTGTAGAAAATTCTAGAAGAGGGACTTTTTTGTAAATAAGTAGGGACTTGTGTAGTAATATTTATTTACACCTTAGCCCCCTAGGAAGTAGTATAAATAGAGGGGCTCTCATTTGTAAATCATTCAAGCTTGAAGCAAGCAATCAACCAAGTTGTAAGCAATCTTCCAAGCAATACATAGCCTTCTTCCCAAAAGCTCTCTTTCTAAACTTTTTCTAAGTCTTTCTTGCATTCTCTTAGAGATCTTAGTTTCAAAGGGCTTACTTGAGCTTACAAGATCTTGAAAGATTAGTGAGTAAGTTGTCAAGTGCCGCACAGAGCTTTAGTGAGACTCTAAGTTCGTGACATAAGGGCCCATTTGGCGAGTCACCAAGTACCCTTCGGCGATCCCTATCGAGCAGTGTTTTCAGTCATAAGTCAGGGTCCTTTGTGTCTTTTAGGATTATTTTGATTCGATACCCTTCCATCTAAAGACCTATATAAGAATCCTACTCTTAAATTTCCCCAAATTAAGACCCAATCTCTCAAGAATTTAAAAGAAGACCAATCTCCTCTCCAAAATATTTCTCTCTCTAGAAACTTGGAGAAGAAGAAAGGATTCAAGATAGGATCAAGGTCAAGCCTCGATTCCTCTATTGAAGGCTAGAATTTGGATTCAAGGTATGATAGTTTTCATCCATTGATTCCTTTCATCCATGGAGTTCCCAAATTCCTCTATTTCTAAAGGTAGAATTCCCCAATTGAGTTAGGGTTTTCTTCAATTATCATGGGTTCTTTTCATTATTGATTTATATGATTGAATTATGATCTCTTATGCATGAATTGATGAAATACTATAATTTTATGATGATTTACCCCATGAACCCATGTAACCCCCATGTTTTCAAGTTATGAATCATATGATGTGGAATTTTGATCTTAAAGGAAGAGTTTTATGAAATTAAGCATGTATTGATATCTTTACATGAAATTTTGATGAAATCCATATCTAACCCATGTTTCCTAAGTGTTGATGATTGAAAGTGAGTTTTGAACCTCAAGAGGTAAATTATGGACTTATGCATTTTCTTATGAAATCTATGCAATTGTTTTATGGATGCTTTGAGAGTAAAGTATCAATTATGATGTTGTTGTTGTGTTGTTGAAAGGACATTCTCATAAACACATACTAGCATGATGTGAAAGGTTTTCTCACATAGTAATGATTCTTAGGTTGAAAGGCTTTCTCACCTAATTGAATCAAAGAGTAAGAGATATCCTAATGAAACTAGCTTGGATTGGTTATCCTAGGATGCCTTTCCATGGATAATAAGATCAAGTAAGAAATGACTATTCCGTGGGATTTATGCTTTGCACCGAGAGGATATTGAGATGGAAGCTCTCACGTTAGTAGAGGCTGGATTTTTAGAAGCAATCTCATTATCCCTTACCTATGTGCCCCCATTGGATGATTGTCTCAAGATACATTAGCTAGTGGATCCACTTAAGCTAGAAGTTCATGGTTCTACCTTAGCAAGTAGGACAACCCTTTTCGGTGTGGGAGAAACTGGAGGATCATGTTATAGCTCACATGGTCTCTATGTCGGTTAAGGCTAATTTCCCATATTAACAATGAACTAAGGTTACTTCAAGACGTATCTAATATGTTTTCAAAGGTTTTAAAGATGATGTTAGCTTGCATTGACCATGGTTTTATGAAGTATGTTTTCTAACTCTTTTATATCATGTTTTAGCTTGGTCAATTGCATGTTATGAAATGAAATATCTCTTTTAGCATGTTTTAAATATTTTATGCATGGCTATCATACTTGGTACATTATTTTGTACTAACGTATATTCTTGCCTACATTTCCCAAAATGTAGGATCCGACGGTCAGGGTCATCAGTTTCGTGGCTAGTGGTTGAGTTCGAGATTTTTGAGCTTTGGTGAGTCCTCATGCTTGAAGGGCGGAGTTTTATTAGTTCACTTTCTTTCATGTATTTCTATTTTGGACATGATGTACGGGCTAGGACCACTTTCATTCTATTGTATTAGATGGCTATGATGAGACAAGTGTTTTAGACTTCCACTTTTTGTTTATAAAATTTTTTTGGACTTGGACTATTGTTTTACTCTTATTGTTCTATTTCTTATGTTATGAGAGCTAAGTGGCTTGTATGGGGTCCTTCGGGGTTCTATACACCATGTTATATCTAGGGGGTACCCCTGGGTCGTGAAAAACTTGGTAATCAGAGCACAAGGCTTAGAATGGTCCTATGATGTCTCATAAGCCACGTCTAGTAGAGTCTTGTTCATAAGTCTGAAGCGTGCCACATTCATGAATGTGAGGCTACAAGATGATTAGGAAACTCCACCTCTTTCATTACTCTTAAGTCATGTGATAGAGTTTAACTCTATAAGGTCTCTCTCCTAATCCTTATTCGATGCGCTTCAAGATATGGCTACTCGAAGAGCTTATAGTAGAAAGAATGTGAGGGAGAATGAAGAACAAGAAGCTCCTCCCCAAGCTCCTCAAGTTCCGGTCGACCCTTTGGTCGAGCAAGTGTCTAATGCGGAGTTTAGGGATGCTTTTCTAGTGTTGGCTCAAGCGGTGACGGCCCAAGAAAATAGGGAGGTTGCGGTTTCCGTGAACCCAAATATGGGTATGGCGGCTTCAAGAGTAAGGGAATTCAGTAGGAGGAATCCTCCGGAGTTTCATGGTTCTAAAGTTGAGAAAAATCCTCAAGAGTTCATTGATGAGGTCTACAAGGTTTTGATGATCATGGGAGTGACGCCGGTGGAAAAGGCAGAGTTGGCCGCTTATCAACTAAAAGGTGTGGCTCAAATATGGTATAACCAATGGAAGGAAGAGAGATCGGAAGATGCGGGTCCTCTTGATTGGGAGAAGTTTAAGGCTATTTTTCTTGATAGGTTCTTTCTCCTTGAGATGAGGGAAGCCAAGGTACTTGAGTTCATTAACCTTCAACAATGAAGTATGAGTGTGAGGGAATATGCTCTAAAGTTCACTCAATTGTCTAAGTATGCTCCAACTATGGTTGCGGATTCAAGGGCTAGGATGAGTAAGTACGTTTCGGGTGTGTCCGAAATGGTGGTTAAAGAGTGCCGAACCGCCATGCTCATTAATGACATGGACATCTCTCGTCTCATGGTTCATGAACAACAAATTGAGGAGGAGAAACTAAAGGAAAAGTCTAGGGAAACAAAAAGGGCTAAGACCGTTGATGAAAATTTCTCTCATGCAAGGTCCGATGGATATGGCCGTCCTAGATTTTGACAAAGGTTTTCCGGTCAAAATTCCTCTAATGCTCCTCCTAAGTTCAACAAAGATAGGGTGTCTAACCCTAAGCCTCAAGGAGGTAATGGTAGTGGATCTCCATTGCCTAGGTCTACTTGTACTAAGTGTGGAAGGAGGCACGAGGGTAAGTGCCTAGCCGGCATAGATTATTGCTTTGGTTGTGGTAAGAGTGGTCACAAAATGAGGGATTGCCCAATGTTTATGGCTAAAGGAAGAGAGGGCCAGCAAGCTCCTCCTAGTAGTTCGGGTTCTAATGCTCTTGAGCAAAACCATTTTTATGCACTTCAGACTCGTGGTGAGCAAGAGAGTTCTCCCGATGTGGTTACCGGTATGTTGAAATTTTTCCAACTTGATGTTTATGATTCACTTGATCCCGGTGCTACCTTATCTTTTGTGACGCCATATGTGGCTATGAGGTTTGATGTGCTCCCCGATGTGTTGTTAGATCCTTTTTCTGTCTCTACTCTTGTTGGTGATTCTATTGTGGCTAAGAGCGTATATAGAAAGTGTCCTGTTTCCTTGACCCATAGAGTTACTCATGTTGACTTGGTAAAGCTTGATATGTTAGATTTTGATATTATCTTGGGTATGGATTGGCTGCACTCATGTTATGCTTCTATTGATTGTAGAACTCGTGTAGTCAAGTCCTAGAGTGGAAGGGGGGAAATTCTATACCTAAAGGTCAGTTTGTCTCTTGTCTTAAAGCTAGAAAGATGATTTCTAAGGGTTGTATTTACCATCTAATTAGGGTGAGGGAGGTATATTCTGAAACCCCTTCTCTTGAGTCGGTCCCCATTGTTAATGAATTTCCGGAAGTGTTCCCAAATGATTTACCCTGTATTCCTCCCGCGGAAAATAGACTTCGGTATTGACCTTCTCCTAGATACGTAACCTATTTCTATTCCTCCTTACCGTATGGATCTGGTAGAACTTAAGGAGTTGAAAGAACAATTGAAAGATTCGTTGGATAAGGGTTTCATCCGACCGAGTATCTCTCCATGGGGTGCAGTTTTGTTCGTTAGAAAGAAAGATGGTTCTCTTCGTATGTGTATTGACTATCGTCAGTTGAACAAGGTGACTATTAAGAATAAGTATCATCTCCCAAGGATAGATGATTTATTTGACTAACTTCAAGGAGCAAGTTATTTCTCTAAGATTGACCTTAGATCGGGTTATCACCAATTGAGGGTGAAAGAAGATGATATTCTGAAGATGGCTTTTTGAACTCGGTATGGTCATTATGAGTTTTTTGTAATGTCGTTTGGGTTGACTAATGCTCCGGCGGTGTTTATGGATTTGATTAATAGGGTGTTTAGACAATACCTTGACATGTTTGTGATTGTGTTCATTGATGATATTTTGATCTACTCAAGGATTGAGAATGAATATATTGATCATTTGAGAATCGTGTGGCAAATTCTTAAGGACCAACAACTCTTTGCAAAGTTTAGCAAATGTGAATTTTGGTTAAGGTCCGTAGCTTTCCTTGGTCATATTGTTTCAAGTAAGGGTATTGAGTTAGATCCTAAGAAGACGGATGCGGTCAAGAGTTGCCCTAGACCTCTAACTCCTTCGGATATAAGAAGTTTCTTGGGTTTGGCCAGTTACTATAGAAGGTTTGTTGAGGGATTTTCTTCAATTGTCTCTCCTTTTACGACTTTGACTCAAAAGAAGGCTAAGTTCATGTGGTCCGAAGGGTATGAGAAGAATTTCAAAGAATTGAAAGATAGACTTACTTTCGCTCCGGTGTTGACCTTGCCGGAAGGGACCGATGGTTTTGTGGTTTATTGTGATGCCTCAAGAATTGGTCTAGGGTGTGTGCTTATGCAAAATGGGAAAGTGATTCCCTATGCCTCAAGGAAACTTAAGATTTATGAGAAGAATTATCCTACCCATGACCTTGAACTAGCGGCGGTTGTTTTTTTCCTTAATGATTTGGAGGCATTATTTGTTTGGTGTGCATGTAGATGTGTTTACCGACCATAATAGTTTGCAATATGTGTATAATAAAAAAGATCTAAATCTTTGCCAAAGAAGGTGGCTTGAGTTATTGAAATATTATGAAATGAGTGTTCTTTATCACCCCGGTAAAGATAATGTGATAGCGGATGCTCTTAGTCAGTTGTCTATGGGTAGTGTAGCTCATATTGAAGAAGAGAAGAAAGAGTTGGTTCAAGATGTTTATAGATTGGCCCGATTAGGTGTTCAACTAGTGGACTCCACAAAGGGTGGTATTATGGTTCACAATGGGTCCGAATTGTATTTTGTGGCGGATGTGAAAGCCAAGCAAGGTCTTGATCCAATTTTGGTAGAATTGAAAGAAGCGGTACTTAAGAAATCTGTTGAGACTTTCTCCCAAGGGGGAGATAGTGTACTTAGATACCAAGGTCGTTTATGTGTTCCAAATGTGGATGACTTGAGGGAACATATTTTGGTAGAATCCCATAGTTCGCGGTATTCCATTCACCCGGGAGCCACCAACATGTACCATGATTTGCGGGAGGTCTATTGGTGGAATGGGATGAAGAAGGATATTGCGGGATTCCTGGCTAAGTGTCCAAATTGCCAACATGTGAAGGTTGAGCATCAGAAACCGGGAGGTTTGTCCCAAGATATTAGCATTCCTACTTGGAAGTGGGAAGGCTTGAATATGGACTTTATTGTTGGTTTGTCTTGCACCTGGCGACAACATGATTCGATTTGGGTGATAGTAGATCGGATGACGAAATCGGCTCATTTCCTTCCCGTCAAGGTTTCCTATTTGGCGGAGGACTATGCCAAGTTGTACTTGAGAGAAATGGTAAAGTTGCATGGAGTGCCTTTGTCCATTATTTTCGATCGTGGTACCCAATTCACTTCTCAGTTTTGGAAGTCATTCCAAAAGGGTCTTGGCACTAAGGTTAAGCTTAGTACGGCATTTCATCCCCAAATAGATGGGCCAACATAGTGTACTATCCAAACTTTGGAATATATGTTATGGGCTTGTGTGATTAATTTTAAAGGTAATTGGGATGACCATTTGCCATTGATTGAGTTTGCTTATAACAATAACTATCACTCGAGCATTGATATGTCTCCATTTGAGTCCCTATATGTTAGGAGGCTTAGATCTCTCATAGGTTGGTTTGAGGTGGGTGAAGTTGCCTTAATAGGTCTCGAGTTGGTACATGAGGCCATAGAGAAAGTTTGACTTATTAGAGAAAGGTTGAAAACGGCTCAAAGTCGGCAAAAGTCATATGCCGATGTGAGAAGAAGGGATCTAGAGTTTGACGATCATGATTGGGTTTACTTGAAAATCTCACCCATGAAGGGTGTAATGAGGTTTGGTAAGAAGGGGAAGCTTAGTCGCCGATATGTAGGCCCATATCAGATTTTGAGGCGTGTTGGTAAGGTTGCTTATGAGTTAGATTTGCCAAATGAGTTGGCATCGGTGCATCCGATTTTCCATGTCTCTATGTTGAAGAAGTGTGTTGGAGATCCGTCATCCATAGTTCCCTTAGAAGAGTTGGGAGTTGATGGAAATCTTTCTTATGAGGAAGTTCCGGTTGAGATTCTAGACCGGCAAGTTAAGAGGTTGAGAAACAAGGAAGTTGGTTTCGTGAAAGTATTATGGAGGAATCATTTAGTTGAGGGTGCTACTTGGGAGGCCGAGGCCAATATGATGTCCCGATATCCTCATCTCTTTTCTTCTACTCCTATTCTAGCTTGAGGTAATGAGTTCCTCTTAGTTGTTCTTTATTTTGGAGTCATGTGTTTTATGTGTTTCCATGATTTCCTTATGTGATGCATGTTCATGAAAAACTTGTGTTTTGAAAGAAAATGAGATTACATGATTTATTTTCCTCATGTTGTTGTGCATTGAGTATGAGTTGCCTATAGACTTCATGAGATGAATTGATGAACATACTTTAGCTATACTTTTTGAGAACGAATTGCATATTGGCTCCATGAGATTGTGTTGAGCATGCTTGTAGCTTGGAGAAGGTCGTTCCTCCTTGAAGATGAAAAATCTTGAAATTTTCATGCATATTGGGTTGCTAGATGTAGTTCCTACTTCCTTATGATGCATTGAGTATGTTTATCTTGGAGTTGATACTTCCTCCTTGGTCATATGCATTTAGATGAAGTTGCGTAGTAGGTTGGGTTGTTAGTTCCTCTCCTACTCTCTTAGAACCAGTTTTGAATCTCATTAGAGGACGAATGATCCCAAGGGGGAGATAATGTAACACCCCGGGTTTATAGAAGGGAAATATTCAATTCTTATTCGACTTGGCGATCCACCAAGTGGGATCCCCTCGCCTTTTGGCTTAATTCCTGGTGTCCTGCATTCTGTAACTTTAGGCGAGCCAGGTCGGGATCGCCGTTCCAGTCGGCGTGTCGCCAAAGTCCCTCCCCCATCGCCTAAGTGGTTTGTCTCCTAGGTCGGCTTATTGTAAATTTAGGCGAGCTAAGGGCCCATTTGGCGAGTCGCCAAGTGACCTTCGGCGAATCCCAACGAGAAGTGTTTTCAGTCATAAATCAGGGTCCTATGTGTCATTTCAGATTATTTCAATTTGATACTACGTCGTTTTACCCTTCCATCGAAAGACCTATATAAGAATCATACTCTCAAATTTCACCAAATTAAGACCCATTCTCTCAAGAATCCAAAAGAAGGCCAATCTCCTCTCCAAAATATTTCTCTCTCTAGAAACTTGGAGAAGAAGAAAGGATTCAAGCTAGGATCAAGATCAAGCCTCGATTCCTCCATTGAAGGCTAGCATTTGGATTCAAGGTATGATAGTTTTAATCCATGGATTCCTTCCATCCATGGAGTTCCCAAATTCCTCTATTTCTAAAGGTAGAATTCCCCAATTGAGTTAGGGTTTTCTTCAATTATTATGGGTTCTTTTCATTATTGATTTATATGATTGAATTATGATCTCTTATTTATGAATTGATGAAATTCTATGATTTTTTGATGATTTCCCCAATGAACACATGTAACCCCCATGTTTTCAAGTTATGAATCATATGATGTGGGATTTTGATCTTAAAAGAAGAGTTTTATGAAATTAAGCATGTATTGCTAGCTTTACATGAAATTTTGATGAAATCCATATCTAACCCATGTTTTCTAAGTGTTGATGATTGAAAGTGGGTTTTGAACCTCAAGAGGTAAATTATGGACCTATGCATTTTCTTATGAAATCTATGCAATTATTTTAAGGATGCTTTGAGAGTAAAGTATCAATGATGATGTTGTTGTTGTGTTGTTGAAAGGCCATTCTCATAAACACATACTAGCATGATGTGAAAGTTTTATCGCATAGTAAGGATTCTTAGGTTGAAAGGCTTTCTCACCTAAGTGAATCAAAGAGTAAGAGATATCCTAATGAAACTAGCTTGGATTGGTTATCTTAGGATGCCTTTCCATGGATAATAAAATCAAGTAAGAAATGACTATTCCGTGAGATTTTTGCTTCGCACCGAGAGGATATTGAGATGGAATCTCTCACTTTAGTAGAGGTCGGGTTTCTAGAAACAATCTCATTATCCCTTACCTATGTGCCCCCATAGGATGATTGTCTCAAGAGACATTAGCTAGTGGATCCACTTAAGCTAGAAGTTCATGGTTTTACCTTGGCAAGTAGGACAACCCTTTTCGGTGTGGGAGACACCGGGGATCATGTTATAGTTCACATGGTCTTTATGTCGGTTAAGGCTAATTCCCCACATTAATAATGAACTAAGGTTACTTCAAGAAGTATCTAATATGTGTTCAAAGGTATTAAAGATGATGTTAGCTTGCATTGACCATGGTTTTATGAAATATGTTTTCTTACTCTTTTATATCATGTTTTAGCTTGGTTAATTGCATGTCATGAAATGAAATGTCCCTTTTAGCATGCTTTAAATGTTTTATGCATGGCTATCATACTTGGTATATTGTTTTGTACTAACGCATACTCTTGCCTACATTTCCCCAAATGTAGGGTCCGACAGTCAGAGTCATCAGTTTCGTGGCTAGTGGTTGAGTTCGAGATTTTCGAGCTTTGGTGAGTCCTCATGCTTCGAGGACAGATTTTTATTGTTTCACTTTCTTTCATGTATTTCTCTTTTGGACATGATGTACGGGCTAGGCCCAATTTCATTCTATTGTAGTAGATGGCTATGATGAGGCAAGTGTTTTAGACTTCCGCTTTTCGTTTATAAAAAATTTTGAACTTGGACTATTGTTTTACTCTTATTGTTCTATTTCTTTTGTTATGACAGCTAAGTGACTTCTATGGGGTCCTTCAGGGTTCTATACGTCATGTTACATCTAGGGGGTACCCCTGGGTTGTTGTCACGACCCGAGCCTACACCCTGGACGTGGCCGACACTCGAGAACCATTGCTGGTCTCCAAGAGAACCCTTATCCTGGCTGACTACAAGCGGAAGACTAACTCAAGCATACAAAAGCTTAAAAACTGAAGAAAAAGAATATATTCAACTCGCCATAAAATAGGCAACTTAAGTCTTTAAAATATTTAACAAAATAAATGAACAGACTTCTGAAACTCTACTGTCTATC